>CAXKVW010000859.1:0-24278 GCA_964058825.1 Carex arenaria
TTAAAAAGAGTTGAAGACTAAATGGACATGTCAAAAAACCTGCCATACGTGGAACATACTAGAACTGCTAGATTGTGGTCAGCTTATAATACAACACTCCCAGCACTTCTAGATTTATGCCTAATTAGGAATCGGTTGGCAGTATAACTTATATCTAACCTTCATTACTTCAAAATTGTCATGATACTGTATGCCAGACATCACCATAAGTTTCAGCACATCTCCAAAAACTGAATACTTGTCCTGCATTGCCATATTAATAATAATCAGACACTATTCTTTTTCTTTCATTGTGTCAAAACAATAAATAGACTTCTAAGAAGTGACATACAAAAAGCAAACCTGATTAAAATGCAGATGATAGTCCTCTAATTGAAAGCGGCACCATGTACTTATCTTGAAGACAACTGTCTCCACCAAATTTATATTTCTTCTATCACCATTTTCTTCAATTGAACAGAGAATGCTGTCGATATATGCTTTCTCATTACTTTCATAGCTACATTTTGATATTACCTTTTCTATCTCATGGAGTGCATGCTTCAATAGAAGAACTTCACCAGTTTCAATGAACTAGAGGAAATACAATCAATTAGGAACAAATTTTAAATGACAAACTGATAAATTTAATGGCAATAATTTTTGCACCTTTTCAAAAAGCACCCATACAACCAAGGCATCATGCAACTCTTGTGTAATACCCAATGTGGGCCAGGTCAGCTTAATAAGCTCTAGAATATCTTCTGCTTCCTACTAAAAGATACAAGAATTGAGTTAATATAGTACGTAATATCTTAAATTTTAAATAAAATTTCAGATAAACAAAAGACCATGTAAATAAGATAAAAGAAAAGGCAAAGTGGAATCTATTTCATTTTGTGCTTGATGATAGTCTGAATTTTGTGCAAAATAGAAATTAATTTTGGAGAACTTGAGTTCTTATTCTGAGAACCTAAGATACTATTGATTTTATCGAAGTTCAAAGATTCCAACTAAATGCTCCAAAATATATTTGCTAGTTTCCAACAAGGGGACAACAACTAGAGTTTTGAAAGGTGTATGTGTTTTAAGAAAACCCATTTTGTTTACCTCAACAATCTGACCCTCTTCAAGAACATCAAAAATACTACAGAGGAGCTTCTCGTACAGCCTGATATTGAAAGAATAGCTGCTTGTCCGGTAGTAGCTTTCTTCATGGAGGTCAAATTTGGGGGGTAAATCTGCTAGCGTTGAAGCATATCTTTCCATCACTGTCAGGACGTCAACTGGGCCATCCCCAGAATTCACAACCCACTCCTGTTAACATGCAAAAATACACAGATTTAAATCAAGGAATATTTTAGTTTAGGCAATGATAAGATCTTTTACCTCTGAACTTCTGATCTTAGAGAGGAGAATACACAATGATGTGCGCATATTGGAATCAGTATTGGCAGAGCAAAGTAGCAGCTCCTCTAAAATATTTGCCTGAAACAAAACAAAAAACAGAGAAAAAGTAAACTACAAATCTAGGACTGATGATATCGTGAGTGTGGCGTATGCTTTCTGGGTTGGATGTTTCATTACATGTTGGTTTCAACAAAAGAGTGTTTAGTCATATATCACTTGGAAGTACATGCATCTAAATTAAAGGCCAAATAGGCAACCAGTCTGAGGTTAATGTACTAGTTTCAGTACAACAGTAGGGTTTCAAACCCTACCAAAGGGAAAATATATACAGAAAACCAATTTATAACACTATCCAAAATAAGAGGGTACAAAACAAATAAGAAATACTATATTGTTTCCTACACACTGTCATTTTGCAACCCATAACATCTGGCTTCCAGAAGGATGCATATCATAGCTACTGTGCTAATAAAGAAACTATGAGAAACAAGCTACCAAAATAATAAAAGGCTTACATGTCTTTTTATGAAGTTAGAACGCAATCGTGGAGTCCGGAAATCCAGCTTGGAAATAGAATGTAGCAACTCTAAAGATATAGAGGGGACATTAATTTGTGCATCTCCCTTTCTCTGGGAAAAGGACCTTAAACCTTGTTTCATTAGTCCATCCATTGCTTCTGAGATCTGAGGCAAGAAAACAAAAGCAGGTAACTCTGATTGCAGCTAAACTTTAGCACCCCGACCCAAACCCCCAAAAAAATATAAATAAATAAAACAGAGAAAAAGAAGCAGCAAGGAAGATAAGACTTGCCTCTAGTTGAGCACGGATTAAGTTCAGAACATCAGGATAGCATGTTTCTGGTTCTGAAGGTGGACTTGGACCTTCCTTTTTTCCTTCATTTTTTCCTTCCTTTTTTGGTCGGAAACTCTTAAACAAACGTGATTTCTTGTCTTTCTTCTTCACTTCAGGAATGAGTGGGGGAGGACTGCTAAGCAATAATGATACATAGTTTAGCAAACATGGAAGTGAAGAAACAATCATTCCTCTGGTAATCATCAAGTAATAAAGACTACCTGACAGACTGAGGAAGAGTAGGTAATATGCAGGCAAGAAGGACCTCATAAGCTGCTTCTCGCATGTCTATATCACCCAGGCCTTTCGAGAAGAGGAAACAAATAGAAAATAATCAGAAAATTTAAGTTTCCTTCTGGTGCCATTTGCTATCTTGTTTCACTCCTTATAACATCAGACCTTTTTGGTTATGACATGCCTTTTGATTACTGATCAAGGAATTAAGAAAAATAAGAAAAATGCTAATAAGAAGTACTTTTACCCGTGGTTAACTCAGGGAGATTCAGTGAAGTAGCGTCAACAGAATATAAATGCTTGTGACCCTCCATGCTACCTTCAGCAGAATCAGTACTGTTTTCAGATTTTGGTAATCCGTTTAGTTTACTTGATCTGTTATCATTTCCATTCTCACATCTTGATACTTCATTTATCTTACTCGATATCTCATCAATTCCATTCTCAGATTTTGGTACCTCATTTAACTGGCTTGACATACCAGGAATTATTTGTGGATGAACTGATTTGTTTTCAGCAACTTTTGTTGTACCAACACCTGGAGCTCTGCGCTGAGGAGGCGAGCCTGAGTGGTCTGGATCAGAAAGAAAGAACAATGGCTTCCCTTGTGATGAACTTGCCTACAAATTTTAGACTACTCACTAAGCTTGGTCCCTTGAAAGGTATATAATTGCAAAACAAAGGTTCTGGCTACAAAAGTTCAGTTATCATTAGTTTTTCAGAACTTTCATTGAGAGAGAGAGACAGATGGGCAGAGAAATCTAACTATTTGTTTATAACCTTTAGTTGAGATTTATTTTTTATCTTAATTATTTATTTATTTTATTTTTATTTTGTTACCTTTGCTTAGGAGATTACATTTTTCTGCTACTGTTGATCTGTTGTTTTTTATTTACCAGTTTTTTAATAATATTTCCAAACAAACAATTAATACAATTGCAGTATTTTATATTCATACAACGATAATCTTCAACTTTTTTTGTGAATAAACCAATCTTGAACTTCATGTCAACAAGGAGATGGCTACATGCATGTTAAATTTAGTTATTTTGAGGTCTTGTTTTGGTGATACGTAATATGTACCCTTTTATTTTACTTTCTTCTGTTACTTGTTTTATCAAGTTAAACTAGTAGAATTTTTTACTGCCAGCTGACCTTAACAAAAAAAAAAAAAATTATGCCAATAAAATTGTAGACAAATAGTAACCACAGGTAAGTGTATTCAATAATAATCTTGTCAATTATGGCTAACTCTAAGTATTGGAAGGTCAAAAACAATTAAGCATCAATCCATAATAAGCAGAAGAAAAAGAAACAGGTACTCACTGTGATTGGATATCTCAACGACTGGAAATACCTCCTAGTGGCTTCCGAGGGATCAAACTCGCTGCCTGGCACGAAACAAGTACGAAAGTATAGAAAATTAAAGGAACAATTAATAAGCAAAATATAACTTTGAAAGTGGAGGGTTTTGTTTGTACCAGAAAGAATGCATTCTATAACATAATCGGGGCTAACGCTATCCAAATCGACCCCAGCTAGATCGATTGAGGGTCCAGAGCTAGATCGAATGAAGCCAGATGAGAGGAGAAATTGGAGGAGGTTGTGCCGATCATGGTGGTAGCGATTGAGCATATAACAAGCATCCATGGATTGTATTTGATCAAGGTTGTGACAAGAAGAGGTTCAGGTAGGTTTAATTAGAGTAGAAAGTGCGGAGGCATAAACGATGGGGCTCGCGCTTTTTTCTTTCTTGTGTGCTGCTCCCGCGCGCAGTGAATTCGCATCCTCTGAGATATCTCAAAATTTGCGTGACTTTTTGAAATATCTCAATCGTTCAAATACGTTCTGCACGAATCTCAAAGCTCAAATAAGACTGGCCCCCTACGGTTCCCCTAATAGGCACCGGACACGTCGGTCACGCCAAAATTGAGATATCTCAGAGGATACGCACCCCACGAGGAGTTGCTGCCATTGTTTCCGAATTCACATCCTCTCCATTACTGCACAAGAAAATCTTTTACAATTAGTGAATCCTGACCATTTTTTTTATCTTGGCACGAATCTCAAAGTCCAATAATACTGCCCCTAAGTCCTCCCGAATCTCAAATCGCCTGAGATTTAATCTCGAACCGTAAAGTGAGGTCCATCCTCTACTGGAGAGGATATGAATCCTTTCCTCCGTTTGGGCTGGGCTGGGACTTAGTGGTGGCCGTGATCTCGATCTCGAGCGTCTGTATGATTGGACATTCGGACGGCGTGAGTAAACCGTCAACCTTTGTTACATTCATATTTACTTTTAAAAATTTTTAAAAAAAATTAAGCGTCTGTCTTTGCTGTACACTTACTAATAATACTTGTTTATATATTTATTTATTTGTCAACACTTAATAATACTTGTTTCTTTGTTGAGCAAAAAATATACATATTGTTATTAATAAAAGTGACAACTTTCATAACTAATTTATATATATATTTTAAGAGGTCCACTTACATTTTTTTTTTATGACACTGAATTACACTCTATATTTTTAAAGTTCAAATAGTCAATCCAAACTGTGACATGATGGATATATTAAAACGTACTTGCAGATCAAATTTTACATTTTTTAAATTTTTTACTATTTATTAAGATGTGTACAAAAATTCAATGGTCTGAAAACAACAATTTTGTAAAATACTTAATAAATAGTAAAAAAAATGCAAAATTTGATCTTCTAGTACATTTTAATATATCCATCATGTTGAATCATTTGGATCGACTGTTTGGACTTTAAATTTTTTGAAAATGTAGGGTGTAATCCGATGTCACCAAAAAAGGTGCAAGTGGATCCCTCCTTATACTGAGGATTATAACATTTTAATCATTAGTAATTATATATTTTTTACTTCGTAGGTAATTAATTATTTTTTAACAAAGAAATAGATGGACAGTTAAACAGAATATAGAAAGATAGACACATAGAGTGTTGTATACTTGTCGATTAGGAAATAAATATGCTGCAATTCTTTGGAATCATAGAACTCTATTATTTTAAATCCAACTCTTCATTTGTTTTGAGATTCGTGCATTTCAAAAAAATAAAAGAGTGGATTTAGAATAACAGAGTATGTGATTTCAAAGAATTGCAGCACATTTACCATCAGATTAAGGATTGATACTTGCCGAAATTTTTATTTATACCATATTAATAAAAATAATAAATCAAATAACCACTTTTGCTAGTGATTATAAAAAAAATTATTTCCTCCAAATTAAATGGTGGACACAGAAGGGCGTGTCCGTCATTTCATTTGGCAGATATATGTTTTTTTTTGTTTTTTTTTAGAATTCAACTAAAGCAAAACAAAACAAAAATGTTTTTTTTTTTAAATGTTTTTTTTTATATCTTTACACCATGAATTATATAGTAAAAAAACAAAAGGTGTGTCCGTCAAATGAAATGGTGGACATGGTAGAAATATTATTTTTCAGAAAAGTAGTCATTTGATTTATTTATTTTATTGATATGGTATAAATAAAAATTTCAGTGATACTTGTGCTTAAAAGATAGAGGTGTGAGATAGAAAATCCAAATTACTCGATTTAAAATGAATGATTCAAATATATATATTTGCTCGTTCTTAAAAATATTTAGTTTATATTATAGAGGTATAGCATATTGATGATGAATAATAAATCATAGGAGATTGCTCAAATCAAACCAAACAATTTTCGAAACTGAAAATGTTGCTAGAGATATTAATAATGTTGTAAAATGAGACTCAATTGATAGATTAATCAATTAATGACAACTAAACTTCAGCCATTTCATGAGCAACACAAACACATCTTAATCCTCGATATTAATTATTTATATGCAACGGTGTAAATATCATATAGATCCAACCAACCATCTGTCGAGCACGAAGAGGAGGATGAGAAGGAAGTCATCGATTGTTGTATGACAATTTGTATCCTGGGGACAATGTGGTCTCTAATTGCTTGACTTGGCCAAAACAAGTGATAATAGACAACTGGACCGGGACTATCTAATGGGGACCGATTTTTTTATTAACGTAGTGAAGAGGAGGACAGGTGCAAGCGCGAGAAAGAGATCTATTTTTAATCATCCGATTCGGATCAGACGGCGCAGAAGGGAGATGTTACTGTTGGAGTACTGTAGCACATTCGACGCAGATTATATATATATAATAGATATCCTGTTGAATTTGAGAGTTTGAGACAGAGGGTTTGAATGAGAAAAATATTTTTTCATTCTTAATCTATTGTGTTATAGTATGGTTCTATTTATATCAAAAAAAGAGAAAAAGTGATGTACATCTAGTTTTAATTCTAACAGGTGCCTATACAGCCTATACAACGGTACTGTTCTAAATAATAAAATAATAAAAGTAGAGGTATTTATTGCTCCTTTTATGGCTACCAATAACCAATGATATAAATCCTTAATGGGTTTGAGGTTAATTGGATCCTATTTTTCACTATTTTCAACATATCCTAAAAAAATTAATGGATTTGCTCTCGATTTTAAAAAAATTTGAAAAATGTCCAGACCACCCTGTAATCCCTAACAACACCTAGAGGGGGTGAATAGAGAGTCTTAAAGACACTTGGACGTTTTTTTGTTAATCCCTCTAAACTAACGTTCTGAATAGATCAGAGCCGAGCATATGTAACCTACCGTTTGACTTAAAAGAAATCAATATAAAATGATAAAAAAAAAACAAAGGTGCGGTTCAGAAAAGAATTCAGCCACCAAGTTTCTTGGTGGCCCGGGCATTTTTAAATTTTTTTTTAAATCGTGGACATTTCTATTAATTTTTATTTAATTTTGGATATTCATAAAAATTTCAGTAGAGGACACTTAAGGGTTAAGAAAAGTGGTCTGGACGTTACATGTTACAACAAATTGTATTTTTTTTTCTGTTTAGTTAATTAGCATATTGAGACTGGGTTTGCCATTATGTATCCGTTGGACATTATAAACCATTATGGTTTCCCTATATTTCGAAATTTCACGAATTCCTCCCCTTTTGTGGTTATTTTTTCCTATTTTTTGTTTAATAAAAAAACCCGGCATTTAAGCTAGTATTTAAGCAAATTAAATTATATTCTCAATTTCAGAAAGACTCGAAAGAGAAATTTCAATTTCATGAAGCATGCTCAATTTAGCAAGACTCAACTCTAGCAAGGCAATTCATATTTTTTTTTTTCATTATCTATACATAGTACTCTTCCAAAAAAAAATGCATGTAATAGCAATTGGAAAATTAACAGATAATGCGCAGCATCAAAATATCCGAAATTTTTATTAATACCCTTTTAAAAAATAAAAAAAAATTATTTTTTGTGGAGAATTCGAAAAATACCTGAGTCGCAATGACAATTAGTGATCCTATTTTTGGGAGCCGTTATTTGTCATTGCGGCTCGGCAAAAACTAAAAAAAAAAACCAAATTTCAATTGTAACATTGATTTTTGATATATATTTTTAATAATTTCAAAAATAGAAAGAACGTTAATAATTTGAATAGGTTAGAAAGAACATCAAATAAAATAGATAAAACATCTTATAATAATGGAAAAATTGTGAAAATGTCACTCCAAAACCTTTAAATTGTGAAAATGTCACTCCAAACTTTGAAATTGTCAAAATGCCACTCCAAACTTCATTAATTTGTAAAAATGCCACTTCAAATAATTAATGACTAAAATACCCTTCTTCTCCTCTTTTTTCTCCTGCCTTCTCTTCTTCTCTTGTTCCGAATGGTGGCTGAGCACGGCGGAGGGGAGTCGTAGAGGAGGGTTTGATAGTGCTGGTGCTTGTCGGAGGAGGAGGGGTTGCAAAGAATGCGAAGGCGGGCGAGGGGAATTATGTCCGGAAACTGCTTCTTGAGCCTCTTGCGACATGCGAGGATCAGGTCGGCGGAGGGTGCGGGAGGAGGCGGCGGAGGGGCAGAGGCGGAGATGGACGAGCGAGGTATTTTAGTCATTAATTATTTGGAGTGGCATTTTTACAAATTAATGAAGTTTGGAGTGGCATTTTGACAATTTCAAAGTTTGAAGTGACATTTTCACAATTTGAAGGTTTTGGAGTGGCATTTTCACAATTTTTCCTATAATTTAAATACACTAGAAGGACTCCGAAATATTTTTCAGGCATGATTTTTTCCAGCTGTGAAAAAAATTAAAAATATTTCTTAGTGTGTTACTGGAAAAAAAAAATGTTTTGGATCTAAATTATTTATCTTGGTTCAAAAGTCAGTTCTAATAAATAAAGAAATTATCGTGGTCCTTCTAGTACATTCAAATTGTAACATTGGCAAGGATTTTTTGTTTCAGTATAGATAGAGTACCTTATAATATTAATGTACTAGAAGGACCACAATAATTTATTTATTTATTAGAAGTGACTTTTGAACTAATATCAATAATTCAGGCATAAAACATTTTTTTTAAGTAATACACTAAGAAACAGTTTAATTTTTTTTATAGCGAAAAATACATTTCGGTACTCATAATTTTTGTAAAAACTGAAACTATCAAGTTAGTTTGTTATTTTTTTATTTATGGTTTATAAAAAAAAATCTCCAAATGATGTAAAGCTGGGTTATGGATAATTTAGAATGTAAAAATCACGCCAAACGAATTCTCGTAAAATCCAATCTTATTCGTCGGAGCTAAAATTTCTTTCAAATTAAATCAACTGCCGTCGCCGTGTGGGTTCCGAATTCCGATCAGATTTAGAAATCTATCGATTTCGTTTCTCGTTTTAAGAGGGAAGCGACAGCGATGGTTCCCTTCCTGTCTCTGTCATATACATATATCACTTCAAATTTAACAAAAAATAAGTAAAACGCAACATCAGCCTGTGTTTTCTGAAGCATGCTTAATTGGATTTTACTTACAACTCAAGAAAAATTATGTCTTGCGATATCATATACAATTTTTTTTTTCTGATATAAACATTAAAACTCTTTTCATTTTTATTGCGAAAATCTCATTGCTACGATGAAAATCATTTTAAAACAGAGATATTGTAACAATATGCGCTATTATGTTTACAAAATGAAACATGCTTACTGCTTATTAATAGTTCTTAAGCATCGTAGTTATGAGCAATTATAGAATACTGGTTATGAGCAATCGTGGTTTGGAAATTAGGCCGAGTTAGCCGATTTTTGGCCCGAGTTAGTCCGAGTCAAGTCGATATCTTTGCTGATTTTATGTTTTTTTTTTAAAAGCCAGTTGGTACTTGATAGTTGACAGTTGTTGATGTACGGTCACAAAATGGAGAGAAAGTAGTCAGAAGTCCCTTTACTATATATATTTTTTCATTTGACATTACATTAATGTCTTCATTAATTTGATTGGTACAACAATGACGAGGTTAGGGGTGTTCATCGGTTCAGTTCGGTTCAAACCGAACCGAACTAAGCAAACCAAAGTTATAATTCGGTTTCAAAAATAGAACCGAACCTAACCGAACTAGCATTGCAACCGAACCGAACCGAACCAAAGTTTTATTTCGGTGTGTTCAGTTTGTTCGGTTCAAACCGAAATATATCAATTTTTTAATTTAAAGCAATTGTTTTGTAATAAACCAAAAAATATTAAGAAATAAATTGGAGTATTAAGAAATAAATCGGGATATTAAGAAATAAACCGAAGAATTTAAAGCAATTGATTAAGAAATAAACCAGGATATTAAGAAATAAACTAAGGCGGTCCGGACCAAATTCATAATATATAAAAGTTCGGTTGGTTCGGTTATTTCGGTTTTAAAAATTTCAAACCGAACCGAACCGAAGTTATAATTCGGTTTTGAAAAGCAAACCGAACCGAACCATTAAACCGAAAAAACCGAACCGTTTGAACCGATCTAATTCGGTTCGGTCCAAAACCGATTAAACCGGACCCAATGAACACCCCTAGACGAGGTGATACAGCCAGTTCGGCATAGTTTTTGACAATAAAATGGATGTTTTAGTTGTAATACTTGTATTATATTATATAATTGGTGAATTAACATAGTTTTTTCTTATTTCTTGGTACAAAACAAGCTTCTGCCAAAAAAATCCGAGTTTCTTGGCACAAAACAAGCTTCCACAATCAAGTGACTGATTCCGATTCTGGTTCCGATTTCAGAACCATGTGAGCAATTATAGTTCATTATTAGCCGTTTTAACTTTTTTTGGAAAAAAAAAAAAGTAACCGATGAATTCCTGCTACACATATAATGCCCTTGTGTTTTATTCATCTGAATTTCATTTCATTTCAGTTTTCTATGTATCAGCTGCAGTGTTAGAAACTTGTTACTATTTATCAATAACTCCGTCACAGATGTTCATATATAAAAAAAGTTACATTATCGTT
This sequence comes from Carex arenaria, assembly GCA_964058825.1. Classification (NCBI taxonomy): domain Eukaryota; kingdom Viridiplantae; phylum Streptophyta; class Magnoliopsida; order Poales; family Cyperaceae; genus Carex; species Carex arenaria. Next base: position 10,855 of record CAXKVW010000859.1, read on the forward strand.
TGACGAGAATCCGGATCCCAATCCGGGTCCATGGTGGAATGCACGAGGTCCTTTAATATTTTTGCTAGAGTAGATCAGACGGTTTGCATTTGAACTCAAAATTTGAGTTACTTTAGGGGAGATCCATGGTGGACTGGTACCCGTGGATCTGGTACGGATTCCATGCAGTCTACGTACCCTTCGATATGTAACTGTAACCCTTGAATGTGCAATTTGTTTGGGCTATCGTGCAAATGGAATTTGGAGGCATGAAAAACCATTATTTTCAAACAAAAGATGAGAACCATATAAGCATACAAATATTTGGCATCTTTGTACAAATAGTAATAACTTAGTTGGGCCTCCACAGCCCCTCTGAGATTCTTCTCATTGGTTGGAGACCACAATTGTGGTCATATTGGGCATTGATTTATATTTTGCACGCTTTTGGAGAATTGTAGTTCAAGTCAAGGCATCAGGCAAGGTGTTGCTTTTTTTTTTTTTTTCCTAGTGTTCTCATATTCTTGATGCAAAGATGCTATCTGGTAGAAATAGGAAGAGTTGTCGGTGTAATAAATTTCTCAAATTGAAACTCTGGTAATAGTTGTCAATTGATTTTTCATGTGTAACTACTAACTAGGGTACAATATTTAATACCACTTTTAAATTATGGCAGTTCCCAATATATTGCAGTGAGATTCTAAATAAGAGCCATGTAAATAGCAGTATTATAGCAAAAGCCATTTCACCTAATTAATGATTATCTCGATATTTATTTTTAATATGATATAAAAATATAATCATATCATAAATACTAAAATAAGCCTTAAATTCTGAATACATAGCTAAACTAAAAATTGCACTGAAAAATTAACACTTACTTAACTGTGTTCTGTTTTATATGAACTAGTCTTTATTGTGCACAAGATGATAAGTACTTAACCTTTCACTAATCAATTTATTTATGTTTAGCCCAATCTAAGCATTAAGCATTAAGTATTAAAAATAAGATGAGTACTATTTAAAAGGAGGAGGAAGAGAAAAATGAAATTAATACTAAAAATAAAACAGAGAGATTACAAGTGGAGATTACAAAAGAGAGAGAAATTATTAGACAAAGTAGGAAAAGAGAAGGTGAACCAACCTTTGTCAGGAAAAATAATTACTACATTCAAATTATAAATTTATAACAATAGCATGGGAATTCAAAGTTCAAAGATGCGATTGAAAACACAAAGTTCCCAGTATTTTGCTCTTTTCTTAAATATTTGGAACGAGGTCTTTTTGGAAAAGACCACGAAGTCTGTATCGCAGCATTATTAGGGGCCATTCACTGATTATCTTTGAGAGGAGTGGAAGGATGGTGCAAAGTACCAGTATGAGAATTGCAAGCAACAAGTTTTTCGGTGCAATCACTGTAAACAAACCGGTACCGAATGCAACAGCAGTAGCCTCATAAGCACACCACATGAGCGCCCTCGTTGTTTTCCTGTAATTCAGCAGAAAATCCAAGTCCTCCCATGTCGTCAGAATGCAGAGAAATGCAACGGCTAGGGACGAACACATGGCTATGGTGTCAGAGATGAGGAACACCTGAAAAGCTGCTTTCCTTGCCAAAAGGGGTTGTCCGGCATCAGAGGAATCAGAACTGAATCCTCCTGGCAATGTAAAAGCAGCAGCAAAAGTGATAGTAGCGAGAAGGACAGCAACCAGAGATGTGTTGGAAGTGTAGTTTTGGGTAAGTGATTTGACCTCCTTAACTACTTGCTTCTTGATGGTCCGTTTTGCTTCACCTCCTATTATGTGTTTCCATCCGGAGGGAATTACATTTGTTAACAATGTGAACGACTCATTATGTGTGTGACAGCAAAAAAAAAAATTAAAAAATATATATGCATGATCTTTCTTGAGCTTATGTAATAAAACACTAGTTATATCATGATTGAAATTAAAGAAATGTACAAATTTAATATTAAATTTAATTAAATGTTGTGTGTAAGAGCAATGGAAATTAATTAACTTACCCATTTCAAAGTTTTCCATATGTCGGTCTGTCCATGGACATTGTCAACTGCATCACTCCCTAAAACATTAACAGCAGTATAATCATGTTCTGCATGGGTTAGTAAAGAATGAATAACCTTCGGGTCGCACTTCTTAGCAGCAAAATGCAGAGGAAGATCGCCATTGTTGTCGGCTTGGTTAATAAGCCTATGAAGCTGAGGTGTTCTGAGTATATAGTCGATGGAATCTGGTGCCTCAAAATAAATTGCGTGATTGAGTGCACTAGATCCATTGTTGTCTTCAATATAAACGGAGTCAGGGCAAGTGCTCATAATCTCTTTTGCAATCAAAAGAAAGCCCTTTTGCACTGCTGCAATAAATGGACTATTTCCTGTTGGTTCATGCTTAATATATGCCACATTATGATCAAATTTTAAGAATATCTTCACCAGCTCGAGATTATTGCTAAGTATAGCTCTTTGCAGCGGATTGATTCCACGTTTGTCTTTATGATATGCTAGTTGGGGCCGTCGTTCCAACAGTTGCTTAGTGATACCTGAAAGTACATGTCACGATAAAATTACAGCATTTACTAAGACCACCTAGAATCAATGAGAAGTAACTGGTTCAAATGCGTGGAGGGAGCAATGATAGTGCCTCCAAGCTTTTCTGCAGCTCGCTCCAAGCCTTGTGCAGAGACTGGGAGACGAGGTAAGACAACGGGCGGACGTGGATTTGGGACTCTCAAGTAGAGCAAATAGCGACGTATTGAGTTGGTGTCAGAGTTGGCAGGCGAAGTTAGTGGTAAGATCGCAGCTGTGGTTCACAAAGTTCTTAATTTCACAAAACGTAATGAGTACTTTTGACTTATGACTGTAGACTTGAGATAATTTGAACAAATATTTCGAGTCAAATTGGGTTAGTTCAAAAGCTAAAATAATAGTTTTCTCAACTGAAATAAATACATATGACTAACTACAACAGAATGTACAATTGCATAGGAAGTCTCTAATTAGTGTGAAAAATAACATGCACAGAATTGGGCTTATAAAGTTATAAGTAATGAACCTGGGTGGTCGAATCTCACAGCAGCATGCATAGCGGATTCATCATTTGGGCCACAATATGTCGAAGATGGGATTTCTAGCAATCGCTCTATAACTTTAGAATATCCTCTGCGGGCCGCCATATACATCGGTGACTCACCTATGTTAGTTACTTGCTCGGATAGTTGTGGCTCTATGTGCAAGAGTTGCACTGCCAAATTTTCTAAGTCATTGCGCATAGCATGATGTAACCCATTTGCTCTGTGCCTATCGACCTTCAAGAGCATGCGGTTGAAAGGCCTCCCTTCTTCCAAATTGTCATGTTGCATGCATCGTGATGCGGCAGTGATGATTTCAGAAGCCAACGAAAGGTTAGCCGCCATCAGAGCAGCAATCAGCGGGGTCTTGCCATCAACATTGGTGCCAGAGAAGAGGGAAGGGGCTATGGACCAGACCTCCTTTGCAAACTCGTGATGGCCGAGCATGGCGGCAATGTGAAGGCAGTTGTTTTTGTGAGGAGTGGTAGAGAGGAGGATAGAAGGGTTGGCGATAATCAAGTGGTTGCAGAGGCTGAAATCACCTTTGGTGCATGCCTCGAGGAGCTGTCGGTCCATGAGGATAACAGATGGGCTGAATCGCTGATGGTTGCTTGCTTGCTTCATTATCGCCTTAAATAAGGTACTTGCCAGTGAAAGATATAAAAAATTCTTTATACAACTCGACAAGTTAAGAATATTGAACTCGCATGACAATGGCAGTGGGCTCAATCATGACATGCATACTTAAAGGGGAATGTGGACTTGAAAGCAACAAGAAATGTATCGATTCCACATTTTAACCAATGCCCCCCCCCCCCCCCCCCCCCCCTCCCTCTTCATTCACTTACTCCAAAAGTGCTTCTTCCGGTAGTATCAAAGGAAGGTATCAATGCCACATCTATATGCCAGTACTATTGGTTTTGAGACCGTACGGTACATAGGCATAAAACATTTGTATTAGGCTATGTATCTTTATTGTGAGATGCATGTTTAATTTTTATAAGAGGTATCTAAAATATTGCCGTGTTACTATTAAACTCGTATTTAATAATTATTTGTCCTTCTCTTCGTTTTCAAAAAATGACAAAAAGTTGCTAAGAGAGTTCTGGGGCAATAATATTTTGTGTCAACTATAACGGTTGCAGTTTGATTTGTATAATTTTTAGTCGCAGTGTAGCGTGCAATGCCTGAAAAAGCTATAGAGCAATAATAGATAACTATTTGAAGTACTAAGCTAGCTAGCTGAATAACTGATGCTTGCTTGCTTGTTTAATTAGTTGCCTTAAATAGGGTATTGCCCGCGGTGAAAGATAAAAAAGATTTATACAACTCACAAGTTAAGAATGCCCTCGCATCACAATGACAGTGGGCTCCATCAAGCATATATATAGCATCTGTAACTTTGGTCCCGAGAAAGAGGACATCAAGCATATATATAACTTTGGTGCTCCATCACTATTAATTCCTCTTGGAGATTAATTGAAACAAAGAGGACACCAAAAGTGACCAAGAAAATATTGACACTACTACAAAACAACACATGAGCACCCCCTAACAACACGGATTCTTGTCTGTAACTGCCGATGTAGGTCCTCTGCATCAATTTCACTTATAATAAACAGCTGCTGAAAGTTGACATGCATCAGCGGTTCGTGAAGATGAACCACTGCTATTAGTTGACAAACGTACACACTAGTTAATTATTTTGACTGAACCAGTGGTCATGTGTTGTGATTCATTAGCAGCATTTTTTTTTTTTTTCATAATGAACTGCCGCTGTAAGTTCCTGCAACCCTAGCCCCTATGATCGATCAACAGCTGATTAATTAATAGTACAAAACCGGTGCTAGAAGTTATTTAGGAGGGACTCTAAAATTTAGTTTGATGCCAAATGAAATTACATGACATTTTGGGAATGGGTGAGTTGGGTCTGGCGAGTTGGGCAGAGAATGTCATTCAAGTATTTTTCCATGAAAGAATTGTTAGGGTTAATAATATGTTGACCATTAATTATGCTCTTTGTTTCTGTCTCTTTTAGTCTGTCTGAGTTCTCTTCTCTCTAAGACGTCAAATCCCCCGCCTCTCTCCTAGCGAAGACGGAAAAATCCAAATCACTCGATTTAAAATGAATGATTCAAACTTATATGCTCGTTCTTAAAAATATTTAGTTTATATTATAGAGGTATAGCATATTGATGATGAATAATAAATCTTATTATATTGCTCAAATCAAACCAAACAATTTTCGAAACTGAAAATGTTGCTAGCTATAGAGATATTAATAATGTTGTAAAATGAGACTCAATTGATAGATTAATCAATTAATGACAACTAAACTTCAGCCATTTCATGAGCAACACACACATCTTAATCCTCGATATTAATTATTTATATGCAACGGTGTAAATATCATATAGATCCAACCAACCATCTGTCGAACACGAAGAGGAGGATGAGAAGGAAGTCATCGATTGTTGTATGACAATTTGTATCTAAGAAGCTGAGTCCGGATCCCCTAAAGTAACTCAATTTTTGAGTTTTGGATCGAGACCGTCTAATTCGAATCCGTCATTCGGAATTGTCTCAGGATTCGAATTCGTTCTCGGAATGTGTGCGCTCCAAATCCAGATGGATTGTCTCAGATTCGAATCAGACGGTCCTGATTTAAAACCCAAAATTTGAATTACTTCACTGAATCTGAATTCTAAAAACTTAGGGATAATCTGGGGACAATGTGGTCTTTAATTACTTGACATGGTCACAACAAGTAGGCTAATAGACAACTAGGCCGGGACTATCTAATGGGGACCCATTTTTTTTTGGGAAAATTTGTTATGCGCCACTCAAAAACTTCAAATTTGTCAAAATGCCACTCAAAAACTCATATTTGTCAAAATGCCATCAAAACTCAAACCCTATTTTAATTTTGCCATTATCCATATTTAATCTCAATTTTTAAATTCTAATATTTCAAAATGACCAAATTGCCCCTGTCAGAAATTTTTTTTTTTTTTCAGAGAGAACCAACTTATCAAAATAAACCGATTTTTTTCTCAGGACCAGTTCTACCGTCTCTTTGAAATTTCAAATTTTTTTTTTCGAATTTGATTTTCAAAATTTGATTTTCCAAAAAAATTTGAAATTTGAAATTCGAAAATCAAATTTGAAATTTGATTTTCGAAAAAAATTGAAATTTCAAAAAATTTGAAATTTCAAAAAATTCGAAATTTCAAAATTCGAAATTTCAAAAAAATTCGAAATTCGAAAAATTTTGAAATTCGAAAAATTTTGAAATTCAAAAAAATTTGAAATTCAAAAAAAAAAAAATCTGACAGGGGCAGTTTGGGTATTTTGAAAGATTAGAATTTTTAAATTGAGATGAAATAGGGATAATGGCAAAATTAAAATAGGATTTGAGTTTTGGTGGCATTTTGACAAATATGAATTTTTGAGTGGCATTTTGACAAATTTGAAGTTTTTGAGTGGCACATAACAAATTTTCCCTTTTTTTTTATTAATACTCTAAAAAAAAATTATTGGATATATCTTCGATTTTCAAAAAATTGAAATATCCTGACCGTCCTGTAATCTCTAACGGTACTTAGAGGGTGAATAGAAAATCCTAAAGATTCTTGAACGTTTTTTATAATCCCTCTAAACTAACGTTCTGAATAGATCAGAACCGAGCATATGTAACCTATCGTTCGACCATTTGGTTGACCTGAGAAGCATCGATCATCACCATGGATTTTGATTTAAAAGAAATCAATAGAAAATGGTAAAAATAAAAAGATGCAGTTTAGAAAAGAATTCAGCCACCAAGTTTTTCAATGGCCTGGGCATTTTTAAATTTTTTGAAAAATCGTGGACATTTCTATTAATTTTTATTTAATTTTGGATATTAATAAAAAATTCGGGGAGAGCACACTCAAGGGTTAAGAAAAGTGGTCTGGACGTTACATATTACAACGATTTGTATTTTTTTTTTGTTTAGTTAATTAGCATATTGAGACTGGGTTTAGTTAAGATTTTTGGATTACCTAAACGTCATGAACTATAATGTTCGTTGGACATTATAAACCATTATGGTTTCCCTATATTTCGAAATTTCATGAATTCCTCCCCTTTTGTTGTTATTTTTTCATATTTTTTTGTTTAAAAAAACCGGCATTTAAGTATTGATGCAAATTAAATTATATTCTCAATTTCAGAAAGACTCGAAAGAGAAATTTCATTTCATGAAGCATGCTCAATTTAGCAAAACTCAATTCTAGCAAGGCAATTCATATTTTTTTTTTCATTATATATACATAGTACTCTTCCAAAAAAAAATTGCATGTAATAGCAATTGGAAAATTAACAGATAATGCGCAGCATCAAAATATCCGAAATGTTTATTAATACCCTTTTAAAAAAAATCTTTTTGTGGAGAATTAAAAAAATACCTGGGCCTCAATGACAATTGGTGACTCTATTTTTGGAGGCCGCCATTTGTCATAGCGGCCCCACAAAAACAAAATTTCAATTGTAACATTGTTTTTAATATATATTTTTAATAATTTGAATATGTTAGAAAGAACATTAAATAAAATAGATAAAACATCTTATAATTTAGATATACTAGAATGACTCCGAAATATTTTTCAGGCATGATTTTTTCCAGCTGTAAAAAATTAAAGTATTTCTTGGTGTGTTACTGGAAAAAAAAATTTTGGATCTGAATTGTTGATCCCAGTTCAAAAGTCACTTCTAGTAAATAAAGAAATTATTGTGGTCCTCTAGTACATTCAAATTATAATATACTCCATCTATTTTTCGAAAAAAAATGATTTCACTTTTGTAATGACGTCAAGGAATTTTTTGTTTCAAAATAGATGGAGTGTCTTAGAATATGAATGTACTAGAATGACCACAATAATTTATTTATTTATTAGAAGTGACTTTTGAACATAATTAATAAGGGATATTATATCTTAACCCCCTCTCCCGTCCCCTAACAGTCCCCCGCAAACTTTTCTAATTATCCCCCGTAACTCAATCCCCGGAAAATTCCCGTAACGGTCTTACTCGTTTTCAACCAGTTTTTAACTGTCCAAACTTTCCTAATTTGATAAACCTTATCTCTATTTTGTCTCACTCCAACCCCCACCAACCAGATCCTTCTCTTCTCTCGCCTCTTTTCTTTTGTGATCTAGGTTTTTCTATGAGAGCTTCTTGCTCGTACTAGCTCCGTCAATGGCGGAGCAGAAAAGGAGGCGATTAGGTAAAATTGTTTGCTCTGACGATTAGGCGATTACGCTCCCATTCTCCCAATGAAGGAGAGAGGAGGAGATAAGAGATCGAAACTGTCGGATTCAAAAGCTGTGGTGCTTCATACGCACTAGGTCATGACAAATCGTCTCCACTCAAGGAGGTAATTCTTACGTCCCCTTTATAAAATCCGCTTATGATTTTTTAGTCATCTAAGAGGCATACGTTTTTAGATCTGAGATTGATTTGTTTTGTCATGTTGACTTGTTTTTAGATCTGAAATTGATTTGTTTTGTCATGCCGATCGGTCACCGCCTCCTACTTCTCCGTCGATCTCTTCTTCTCCGTCGATCTCCTTCTTCTCCGTCGATCAGCGATCTAAATTTCTTCTTTTTTCTCAGATAAATTTTTCATTTTGATCTGTCAATTGCGATGTTCAATTTGATCTCCGGCAACTTGCTCCTTTCGTTGGCTAGTAATGGCATCATCGCTTCCGATCTGGTAAACTTGCGCTCCATCACCTTCAATTTTGAGTCCGATCTCTCCCGGATTGCCGTGTCAGACGACGGTCGCCTCTTGTTCGCTGTCGACTCCACCGACAAAGGCCGTATTTATCTCATAAGCATGCCTTCGAGAGCGATTTTACATCGCATTACTTTCAAGAAGTCAGTCTCGGCTACACGATTCAGCTCCGATGGGTTGCTTCTAGCCGTCGGACTTGCGCTGATCCAGATTTTTCTCCGTTGATCTCTTCCTCCATCGGTCACTGCCTCCTTCTATCTCTTCATTTCCGTTGAATCCTCTCAGGTAAATACTTTCTGCTCTTAATGATAAATATTTTCTGATTTTACGGATGAATACTTTATGGATGTGAGATGCATACTGTCTTGGTACGAAATTCACACTTTATCCTTTCCTTTTTTGACAGATGAATATTTCATAACTGAAGGTAGCTTTAATCCATTCAAAGTTTGATTTATGGTATAATTTCAAACTGAAGGTAGCTTTAATCCATCCAAAGTTTGATCAGAATGGGACGAGTACATCACCAGTGCTGAAATAGTCGATGCTCTGACGCACCTCAGTCTCAACTTCCAACTCCGACGATCTTAGTTTTGATCTCGACATTCTGCCGATCTCAGTCTGTCAGGCGATCGGACTGTCACGCGTTCGGGCTCTCTGTCTGAATGGTGATAGAATACGTTATTTAATCTGGATGAATACTTATATGTTATAGTTGAATACTTTGAAGCTGTGAATGAATATTTTGGTCAGTATTTATTTTTTTGTGCTGTGAATGAATACTTGTATTGCCATATTTGAATGTATATGAATCTGACTTTTCTTTTGTTTGTGAAAATTTGTAGCATATGATCAGCGTCGAACGGATCCTAATAGCTTTCAGGATGTTGATCGATGAAAGAAATGACAGCAAATTTGAAATTATTTGAAGTTAGAATTGTGAAAAATTAGAATTGTAGTTTCTGATTGGAATTGTTGTTTGTGATTCGTAACTGGCATTTTCTGATTGGATATGTTAATATCTTAACTTGTTAGTTGAATTGTAGTTTGTGTTTGTAGTTGTTATATAGGATTGTTAATATTTGAAATTAGAATTACCCTTGTTAATATTTGATTGTTGCGTTGATAATATATGATCAAGTTCTGGTATCAGTATATTGTTATAATGAATATATTTTACAGTGTTGTTGAATACTTCATTGTATTGTGTTGAATACATATCTGGATATCATGTATTATTCTATGTTGTTGAATACTTCGTTGTATTTCAGTGTTGTTGAATACTTCGTTGTATTGTATTGACAGAATAAGATGAATACTTGTATGTAAAATGAATATTTGTTAAAATGAATACTTTGATAATTAAAATGAATACTATAATAGAAATGAGTGAATACTTCACATATCAAGTACTAAAAGTGTGCATGCAAGAATGAATACTTATTAAGTGAATACTTTTGTGTTTAAGAATAAATACTTTTACAGTTAAAGATGAATACCTCACTGACAAGTAATTTACTTTTTTAATTGAAGTGTTATTTGATATATTCTTATTTTAGAAGTCTAGCTGAGTAAGAATTTTATGCTCATATAAGTATGAATACTTTACTGATAAATAATTCATAGGGTTGAATACTTTATGGGTGAGTGACGTGTCCAGTTTTTTTTTTTAAATACCTGATATCTTATAATGAATACTTGATGCATTACAAATAAATACTTGATGTATTATAGATGAATACTTGCGCGCAACAGCTGTAAAATCTTTCAAATATTAGGCGTTTCCCAAATATTAAGTGGTTCCATAGTTAGTTAGTAGTTACTCAGGTAGTTATTGACTGGTGGACAAAATGGGGAATTGATTAGCGAAACAGCTAGGTGAATCATAAGGATGAATACTTACACAACTAGGATGAATACTTACTCCATGAGGTATGAATACTTGCATGACGAGGATGAATACTTGTGCAATCGACAACTCAAAAGTATGTCATCATGGATCTCATTTGAAAGAGAAAATTATGTAGAAGACGTTCGTGGTTTTAGATTTGAAAAATTTCTTACAGATCGTCAGAAATATTGGTTAGATTGAACGGAGAAAAAACAAACCACCTCTAAAAACGTGTAAAAGATTATGAGTGATGTGTCCAGTTTTTTTTTCTTATCGTAGTTGAATACATTTGTATCTCTGGTTGAATACATATGTTCTTTGGAATGAATACTATAGGATGTTTTTACAGTCTGAAGTATTTTTCAGCAGTTTTAAGCGTTTTTGTTTGTCATTTTGCTGTTTCAACCGTTTTCATCCGGGGGACTGTTAGGGGACGTTTCATGGGGGACAGCTAGGCGATCACAATTAATAATTCAGGTACAAAACATTTTAATTTTTTTTCTGTAATACACCAAAAAATAATTTAATTTTTTTTTACAGCTGGAAATACATTTCGGTACTCATGATTTTTGTAAAAACTGAAACTATCAAGTTGGTTTGTTATTTTTTTTTATTGTTTATAAAAAAAATTCTGCAAAGGATGTAAAGCTGGGTTATGGATAATTTAGAATGCAAAGTCACGCCAAACGAATTCTCGTAGAATCCCATCTTATGGATCCGTATCCTCTCTATTACTGCAGAGGATGCGCATCACTTTACGGTTTGAGATTAAATCTCAGCCGGTTTGAGATTCGGGTGACTGTAGGGGGCAGTATTATTTGACTTTGAGATTCGTGCCAGGTTAAATGAACGGTCCGGATCTATTCTAAAAGGGAATCATTCTAAAAGATTCCTTTTGCGGTACTACACCGGATACGAATTCGGGTTTTAGTGGCCCCGTTGAGAAACCTAAGAGGCTAAAACCTCCGCGGCCTCCGCCTTCCTGTCTCCGTCCCGGCGCGCCCCTCCTCTCCGATCCCTCCACCAGCTCTCCTCCCACTCCAGTGACTGTCTCTCGACTCCTTCTTGTGTTCACTGATCCAGGTAATTTCAATTTCTTTATTTACTTTTAACAATTTTGATTGGCATGGAAACCTATACTTTAAGTTTATCCAAACTACCATTAGTAGTTCTTTAGCTAGCTTGTTGATTGAAATGAGCTCATTTATCCTTCTATGCATTAGTAATTTTTTAACTAGTTTGTTAATTGAAATTATGCTCATTTATCCTTCTATCCGTTAGTAGTTCTTTAACTAATCTGTTAGTTGAAATAATGCTCATTTATCCTTCTATCCATTAGTAACTCTTTAACTAGTTTCTTATTTGAAACAATGTTCATTTTCCTCTCCTAGGCCCAACAGTTTAATCTCAAACCTAAGAGGCTTAAATCCATGGCCACCTCGTCTTCCTCCGGCGATGCGCTGTACGACATCCCATGGGTGGAGAAGTACCGTCCGTCGAGGGTTGCCGATGTCGTTGGCAACTCTGATGCCGTGTCCCGCCTCCAGGTCATTGCTCGTGATGGCAACATGCCCAACCTCATCCTCTCCGTAAGTCCTCTTCACACCTCCATCCAAATCCCTCTTTTCAGTTTTTATTTTTTGTCTATTCCATTGCAAGAAGGAAAGCTACCTGAGCATTCTTCAGTCAATCCACCTCATGAACGAACAAGTTGCAATTTGAACCTTGGTTTTCTTAGGTCGCCATGTGAAATATTAAGATGTGTTAAATTTAATGGTATATGTTGACTTTAAGGGGCCACCCGGGACTGGGAAGACGACTAGTATACTTGCTCTGGCACATGAGCTACTCGGGCCTAATTACCGGGAAGCTGTTCTCGAGCTGAATGCGTCTGATGATAGGTGAAAGTTCCTACAATTTTTCTTTGTTTTTTACCTTTTTATCAACACAAGTAACAGGACTAATTTTACTTGTTTGCATCTTGTTAGAGGCATTGATGTAGTAAGGAACAAGATAAAGATGTTTGCCCAGAAGAAGGTTACTCTTCCACCCGGGCGCCACAAGGTTGTGATTTTGGATGAGGCTGATAGGTACCACATATTTCCTCATTTTTTCTTACATGATTAAGATGTAAAACATATTAGTCAGAAGACTTTAGAGACACGGGTATTTATTAGACAACCATGTATCTCATGACCACTAGATAGATATAAAAATATTTGATTTGAAGCAGCTATGAACCAGGTTGTAGTTAATGCTATTATCGTTTACCAATCCAGTTGGTAATGCACTTGTACATATCCTTCTGGATGAAATAGTTGCAAGAATAAATTATAGATCTTCCCACTTGCTTCTGAATTTGATCACTATTTCTTCCGTGTCATCTGTAATCCTTTCCCAGTCTCTTTGTAAACTCTTTTTCTTGATTTAATAAAATTTTATAAAGTAGGAGAAGCCTACTTCAAAAAAAAAAAAGATCTGATCACTAATTATGATATATGATATAGCATGACATCGGGAGCACAGCAGGCCTTGAGGCGAACAATGGAGATTTACGCGAATACAACACGATTTGCACTGGCTTGCAACACTTCATCAAAAATTATAGAGCCTATCCAGAGTAGATGTGCTCTTGTTCGCTTCTCCCGCCTCTCTGACGAGGAGATCCTTGGCCGCCTCATGTTTGCGGTCACT
>CAXKVW010000860.1:0-91448 GCA_964058825.1 Carex arenaria
GGTGAATAACAGAAGAGGAGAAAAGAAATAAAGAAGAAGAGGAGAAAAGGGAAAAAAAAAAAGTGGTGAAGAAGAAAAAAAAAATAGAGAAAACCGGATTTCGAAAACAGATTTTTCTAAGTTTTTTATTTTATTAATTTCAAATTATTTAATTTTTCAATTTATGATGTACTTATAGGATTATTGTTTTTTGAATTGTAGTTTGTTATCCAGACAAATTTTCAAATTATTTATTTTGAAGTTTTTTGAAATTTTCTAAATTATTCCAACGATATTCTAAACTATTTTGGAATTTTCTAAATTATTTTAAATAATTTTGGAATTTTTTAAATTATTCTAAACTATTTTGAAATTTTTTAAATTGTTCGGACAATATTCTAAACCAATTTGGAATTTTCTAATTCTCAACCATTTTGTAATTTCTAAATTATTTGAACAATATTCTAAACTATTTTGAAATATCATAAACTAATTTATTATTTTCTAAATTAAATATTAAATAAAAAATTAAAAGTACATGAACCGAAGTGCCAATCGATCATACAGTCGGAGAGATGAGAAGAGAGAAAGGGAGAAAGGCTGAAGAGAGAAAAGGAGGTGTGTATGAGGGAGAGAGCTGCTGCATTGGTTAAATAGGCAAAATTCTAAAACCACAAAAAAAATTACAGTTTCACGAAACCACAAAAAAATCTCCGGCTTCACAAAACTGCAAACAAAATTCACGATTTCGGAAACGGGAAACTATAAATTTTTTTCGGTTTCTCAAAACCGTGAATATAATCTGCAGTTTTGGAGAGGCAAAACCGTAATGTTTTTTACAGAAAGTTGGCCCAAAACTACAGTTCTTTTTCACTGTTTTGGCATTTTTCGAATTCCAGTGCCACATAGAGTAGTTTTTATGTTAATTATTTTATTTTGGATATTAATAATTTTTTTTGTTTCTCTGATCCACTTATATTTTAGCGGCCAGTAGCCCTAAGCATTGTCTCATTCCGTGACTCCCTATCCTCTACGGTACCGTATGAGGTGAGATTAATTTCTAACACAACAATCGGTATTCGGTAACTATTTAGATATAGGGAGTTCCTGTTTTTTTTTCAAAATTGGTGTCACAATTAAAGAACAATCCGAATTTAATAATTAAATGTGCGGTACTAGTGGTGATCTAAATTCTGTAACCTGTAGGTGTAAACTTAAAGTGTTTAACTCTTATCATAGAGTGAGGTTATGATAAAAGTATAACTATTGTTTTCTTAAGTAATGAAGTTTTTAGATGAATTTAACACTAAAACTTATCAGATTAATTTTCAATGATGAATTTAAACTGATGTAATTGATCTACTTTATAGGTGATACATTTATATATTAAATTTATAAATTTTTGAATTTATATAATATAAAGATAAGTGGTCAACAAAAGAAGGTTTATAAATTAATTTTAATGCATATTTTTGTTATTTTTACTGCCTGGTTTTATTCTATATTAATTCAAAATTTTATTTTTTTAGTATGTATATCTATCACTCATAAAGTAGATTTATTTCAACAGTTTGAATTTGTTATTTGAAGCTAATTCGATAGAATTTTAGAGTTAAGCTCACCAAATCCTTAGTGAGCATAAGAATACCCTAGTTCTACTTGATATGATCATGAATATATTACGAACAGTATGTGCTATGAATTTACTCTTTTCTTAAGTCCAAACAGTCAGTCTGAGTTACTCAACATGATCTTTATTTAAAAATGTAATTACATATCATTTTTTTTTTCATTTTTAAGATAGATAAAAAAGTCACTTGATTTAAAGACTCTAGACCATATGAAAGTAGTGATTTCTTTTTACCTATCTAAGAAAATGTAAAATTTAGTTTTCAATATTTATATATAGAGATTGTATTTAATTGTTTGAATCAATTGTTTGTGTTGGCGTTAGATGCGGAAGTGTTCAAGGAGTAATTTCGTCAAACATTTTGCGGGCATGCACAAATATCTGACAAAATAGAGAAATATGAAATGCACAAGAAGTAATCACCAAAAGCAATCAAGTACAAGAAAATAAAAGAGGGACAAGATTTTCCATGAAATTTTTTTCAGGAGAAAACTAGATAAACACAGCACAAAATCACTATATCATGGAGCAACCAGAAAAAGAATAAAAAAAAGGTCTTTACAAATACAAGGGGATAATCAAATTATTCAGAGGCGGATTCAGGATTTTCGTCGGGGGGGGGGGGGGGGGGGGCAAAAAAATATCGAATCGGGTTCAAATCCATTAATTAATTAAGTACTTAATAAAAAATAATATTTTAATCTATACTTTTCAATGCTCTGACTTGTAATTTCTGATATTTTAATTTATAATTCTAATTATTAATCATAATTGAAGAAATTTATTTTAATTTTAACCCGAAGAACAAATTAAACATCCAGCGGGGGGCAAAAAAATTTCCAGGGAGGGGCAGAGTCGATCGTAACGTCCCGACTTACACTAAAACGCAAAATCCAGGGGGAGCAATGAAGTCCTGGAGCGGAGAAAGATTCGTGGCAGGAGGAGGTATCACCTCTATCAAGAAGGGTGAGAGAGAGGGAGGAGAGAAGAAGAAATCAAAATGTTTTTTTTACTGATAGGGGAAGAAATATAAGTCACTTTAACTATCTTGGTTAAGTTGGGGGCGATTTGGGGAAAAGAAATCCGGAGGAAAATATAATTACTCTTGTTTTAATTAAAGAGTCTGGTATTTTTCAGTTGCTATTTTCGATAATACAATATGCATCTTGTGCCACTGCACTAAACTCATGTACGTTAGAGGCTGATCCAGGATTTCATTAAAGAATAGGCACAAAATATTGACAAGAGTACAACTTTCGTCCAAAATATTAAAAGTTGTAATTAATAGTATTCTTTTACATATACGTAGGGCGCAGAAAGTTGCACTGTGATTAGGTTAGCTAAGAGTGCGAGGGGTTTGAATGTTTCATTGAACGATGCTATTGGAACATGAAAGGAGATCGAACTTGAGACATTGCTAATTTCTTTCTGCATTCCTTTGAGTTCACTCTCGACAAACCTACTGTTCATGATTAGTTTATCGAGAGAGTTTGTTGATTGTGGAATGTTTAACTCACAACAGACGCAAGCCCCCACTGTTAATTACATCAGCAGACCTTTCGAGTCAAACTGAATACCTCGTTCATTTCAGAATTTAGGCCTATTTTGGGACTAAAGAGAGGTCTCATGCAGTGTCCTTTGGTCATTGGTTGGTTCTCATAATTCTGGACAAGGGTAATTGTGTGTGCGCGCGCTATCTTGAGTCATTTTAAGAGATCGAGTGAGGAAACATGTTTTAATCATTATTTAATTATCATTTGGAAAATAAGATTTAATTTAAATTGGATTTAGTGCAAAGAAACTCAATATTTAATTAAAGGGGAAATTGTGAAAATGCCACTCCAAAATCTTCAAATTGTGAAAATGCCATCTCAAACTTTGAAATTGTCAAAATGCCACTCCAAACTTCAATAATTTGTAAAAATGCCACTCCAAATAATTAATGACTAAAATACCCTCACCCGTCCTCTTCTTTCTCCTGCCTTCTCTTCTTCTCCTGTTCCGAATGGCGGCTGAGCGCGGCGGAGGGGGGGTCGTAGAGGAGGGTTTGATGGTGCTGGTGCCTGTCGGAGGAGGAGGGGTTGCGAAGAATGCGAAGGTGGGCGAGGCCGCGAGGGGAATCATGCCCGGAAACTGCTTCTTGCGCCTCTTGCGACAAGCGAGGGTCGGGTCGGCGGAGGGTGCGGAAGGAGGCGGCGGAGGGGCGAGGGCGGAGATGGACAAGCAAGGGTATTATAGTCATTAATTATTTGGAGTAGCATTTTCACAAATTAATGAAGTTTGGAGTAACATTTTGACAATTACAAAGTTTGAGATGGCATTTTCACAATTTGAAAGTTTTGGAGTGGCATTTTCACAATTTTTTCTTAATTAAAATTGAGCTTGAAGTCAAAAAGAGGGATATTTTGGTAATTTTATAGCATTATTGGGAATTCAGAATCTTATGTCCAATTATAGTTTTGAACATACGAGATTTGATTGAAGTTTACGTTTAATACATGAAGCTTTTACAATTTTAATTTTAAAAATTAGGTCAAATTAGCCATGAAGGATATTTTGGTCATTTTAGATTTTGGCTGAAGTTTGAAAATATTTGGATTTGATTTAAAAAGGTAGGAATTTAAATTTGGATTCATTTGGAGTTGGTTTGAATTAATTTGAACTTAAAATTAAGAAATTATGACTGAAAATGATTTGTTTGTGAAGATTTTATCTTTCCAGGAGCTTGTTTATAAATCTTTGAGGACCTGAGATTGTAATTTAGGCCTTTAGTAGGGTTTGAAATGCAATTAGGGCTTCCAAGGACCTTTTTGAAGGAATTTTACGCAACTAGGGTCTTATGTGCAAATACTCAAGAACTACACTGTAAAAAACAATTTATTAGAGAAGCTTATATGAAAACCCGAACAAATATCTTATTATTAGACTCATATGAAAATCTGAACACTAAAGAATTATTATTATTTCTGCTGATCACCTATAACGCCACCACATTAAACCTTGCTACAACTCCGATTATATTTTAATTTAATTTAATAATCACTTTAAAAATACATCAAACTCCTGATTAACAACCAAACCGACCTAGATTAGTGAAAATTGTTATAGCCTAGTAAATTATATATTCCTGTGGATCGATACCTCGATTATACTACGCAATATGATTGTAAACTTGCAATCTGACTCGAAAGTAGAATTAAGTTTAAAAGGTATAGCTTTCTATACTGAAATTTTGTGCTGTCTCTTTTGGTAGCATCAATTGTGCAGATTATTATTGTAAACTTCATAATATATCTTTTTGAAAATATAAAAGTACGAATTTTAATACGAAGCAGTTTCCATCTGTACTGGACATTTGCTATTTCATCATATATGTATTGAAAAATCCTAGTAATAACAATAATATATCGCATTTCCGTTTTCTTTTAGGTGGTTGGAAGGAAGTTTCGTCAGCTGAGAATATGACCACTACTATGAAATAATGAGATTTTATATCCAAACATCACATAAGATTAAATTTGGAGGGAATATGACAATGACAGATACATTATTTTTATTGAAGTAACTTCTTGCCGAAATTTTTATTTATACCATATTAAAAAAAATAAACAAAAACACTATTTTTCTGTGAAATTATATTTTTGTCATGTCAGCCATTCAAAACTGCAGACTATTTTGAGCAATTCCGTCACAGACACCATTTAGTGTCCACAATTTTGAATGGCGGACATATCATATTTTTTTTTAGAAAAAATATTTTTTAGTTTTAATAAGTTTTATTATGTTTTTGCATATGTTATTTATTTCTATTTTGTCGTATTTGTCGTATTTGTTCTATTTTGTCAATTAGTTGTTCGTATTGTCGATTAATTGTTCGCTTGAAGTGATATATGATAATAAAAATTAAAAGAATAACAAATTACCAAATACAATAAAATAACTAGCCAGCAAAATAAATATCAAAGAACTATAGTATCTCAGTATCTAAAATATATAAATATATCTAATCTACTAATCCGGTAGGCTGAACATGGCCTTTGGCTTCTTAATCCTCCAGCCCCTAGTATACACAAAAACTTGGATTGATTCATATACTACTTTCTTATTCCATCCAAATCAAAGGAGGATTTGATTTGGATAGAAGAAGATAGATCTCTTCAATCACTCTTTTACCTGCATTTGTAATATTTCATCTACAGATTCTCTTATACCAGGTATGGTACTACCCCTCCTAGAAAGCGGTGTCTCATCCGAAGCTCCTGATGAGTACGAAGCATCGACATCCTCCTGCTGAACTAGTGTCTCATGGATCTCCTCAATCTCGGATGTCTGCTGGACTTCCGGACCAAAGACTATAGTCTGTGTCGAGTGAGGCTACGTGAAGAGATGCGCTTGTCTCGCTATTGGGTCATCGGCTAGGTAGGAGTCTAGAGATGGTTGTGTGCAAGATCCAGGAAACTGCGAAAATGGCCCCGTCTGAATATAACTCGGCTGATAAGCCAGAGGGTTAGTCTGGATCGGCACATAGTCCTGCGAGGACAGTCCATCTCCAGGCACATCATAGTCAATGTTGACGTTCTCCATCTCATGCCCTGCATTTTAAAAAAATGAGTTTCCGCAAGAAATTTGATATGTCATCTATGTGATCAACTCCGAGTAAGCCAGCGCATCTAAGCAGAGAGTCGAGGCACCCCTGTACCCACATGAGCACACTGCGGGTACAGTGTGCTTGAGATTCGCCTTGCCGAGCCTCTTCCATTCTTTCATTGTGGTCATTGTTGCTACTATGACGTAGCTCTTGACCAGATATAAAGCCTGCAAAAAAATTCAATAAAACAATAGACAAATATAAATATTGAAAACTTGTTGTAGAAATTAGAAAATAAATGTACCACTGATGCGAACGGTGCGCCGGCTGGGATAATACCGTGGATCTGGCCCCACCGATCCCTTGGCCTCGGTATGCGCTCATCAGGGGTGACGATGATACACCCCTCCAGAAAAACCGTGTACGTGCCATTATTCTGGTACCAATCTCTATAAGGCCTCCAAGAATTACAATTTGTTAGATATTAAATTCAAATTGAAGCATTGAAATCATTCTAAAAATATCTAATTTGATCTGCAACTACAATTTCATATGAACATCACGTTTAATGGTTTAGATCGACCGTTTAAACTTTAAAATTAACAAAATGGATCTATAACACGGCTTGATCCGTAATATACATATTAACATAGCCTCACTCCTAAACTATGATGAGTCAGTATCTACTATCTTTTAATTAAAAAAAGTATGATCGTACTATTATAATTCGGAATAATTCGATAATATAACAAAGGAACTGGACAATAATGATCAATAACAGACAGAATTTTGCGGCACTTAATTTTAAAGATAATTAATGATATATTTATTGTTGTTATTCTTCATAAAATGCGTTTGAGACAATTTAAATATCCCCTTTAATTCCGTTGACTTGGAATATTGAATTTTCTCTTGTTGTTTTTTTTTTCATCTCTATTTGTCACCTTGTGGGTGCGTATTAATTTGGTAATGATGATAGCGATGATAAAATTTAAGAGCACAAAAAAAAAATTCTAAATTTTTTTGTTTTGTTTGTGTAGTAAAAGAAACAAAATTTGGGAGTCTTAGATGATGTAGAAAACAGAGAATGAAAGGTAGTTTATGTTGAAGAGTGCTATAGAAGATCTATTGGAGTAAACAAGGAAGGTGACACAATATTCTGAAGATGGCAGAATTAGATCTCTGGTGTGGTGCGCAAAGGGTTAATAATCTCTTTGTAAATGTATGAAAGAATTTAGACAGAAATAAAGAACAGGGAGGGAAGGAAGAATCATGGGAGACTTATGTTGAATTGTTTCGTTTATTATTTTTATCAGTTTAAATGGTAGTCTACTTTGAAGTAAAATTTAGTGAAGAGTCCTCCGGTACTTGAAATGTTGTTACTGATGCTAAGCGCCAAAATTGAGCCAACCACCCACAACCAGTAACCACTACGAGTACATTAATTTATCTGTGGCAGGGAATGGCGGTAATAATTAAGCTAGCTAGCTAGCTCCAATTAAAATCTTGGATCTTGGCTAATAACATGTAATTAATGAATAATTAATGATCAAAGACGCCGCTCAGAATCAGATGCCATCTTCAATAAACAAATATCCTCTTTAATTTCTGTAAGTCTTGCAAAACGACCAACCAGAATAAGAATAGGACGATCGGAGTTTTGCAATGAATTTGAAAGAATAAGAAAAATATTCAAGAGCTATACATTTATTAATGAATTCTTCAGATTACTTTTTTTACAAGTGGTTGGTTGGTGTCTGTGGCGGATTTATTAACATTGAATGGGTCAATTCAGCATTTCAGCTTCATTTTTATTTTATTTTTAAATATATATATATATATATATATATAATTTTGTATAAAATTTAGAAAAAAAAAATATCATACTTAAATATTGTAATTTGATTTTCAATCTCAACATGAAAATTTTATATGATTGATCTCGATGTATGTTGCACATCCATAGTTTGAAGAATTTGTATCCTCCTAGATACCAGACTGAGTATAATATGAGGTGGCGAACTCCTAGCCAAACAATTAGAAATTGGTGCTTATTTAGACATAGGGAGTTTGTTTTTGAGATTCATGCCACAGTTAAAGCACAGTCTGAATTTAGTAATTATACGTATGGTTTGAATATTTAAGTTATTTAATCAAATACTTATATTAAGCTTAATGTATACAAAGTATTATGGATTATTTTGTTTCGTGAGAACTGATTCAATTCAGACCCTTTGCATTAAACTTTTCGGTTTTATTTGTTTTGTTTAAGAACTAAAAATTACCTTGATACTAACGTATCGTGTATTACGGAACCAGTTTAAGACCCCTTGGAATGGTTTTTTTTTTTTTTTTTTTTAACTCTTCATTATTAATTTTTCCAATTGAGTGTTGGGTTGAAAAATTAATTTATTCATCACTTGAACGTTTAAGTCATTTAAATACCAACTCAAATAAGGCTGAACACACACTAATGTACGTGCATATATTGTACTATTAAGTTTTGTTGGAATCAGTTTAAGACTTAATTTGATTTCATAAATTTACATATCAGCTCCCCAAAAAAGATATGCAAACAAAAAATTATATTTACAAATCAAAATATTAGTTACTTTAAATGAACTAATGTTTATCCAATGAAGTGCAGGGATAAAGTACTATTTTTAAATGAATAAAAATATTAATGGAAGGGATATAAATACGGATTGGATTAGATTGGATTGGATACATATTAAAAATATCAGATTTTGTAATATTTATCTAATTATAATGGTGAATAGAATAATTTTTTTCATATTATATATTAAACTACATGGTATATATGTACTGTTTGTTCGGTTATATATAACTAATACTTAAAATTATATACGTATATGTATTCCTACGAATATTCATATGTAATTTTGAAATAGGTATTGAATAGGGAATTAGGGATAGGATATTATCTGCTCCGTTTTGACCCGTAAAATGATCTAATGGAGGAGCTGCAGCCTGCAATCTGCATGTATAAAAATTTTCCATTTAAAAATGAATGAAAAGTGTAAATGGAAAATTGGCTTTTGTATATATGTATCCGGTGGGGCCCCCTTGTCCCATGAGTCCTGGAACAGGGCCCCACGGGCGTGCCATATGATAATGATATATGGAATCCATAGCCTTATTTATTTTGCCCTCCAGAGGCAGAGAGCTCTGTTCTCTTCTATCTTCTAAGACACGGCGCAACTACGCCCACATGGATTCTCTAGGTACTCACTGCTTCACTATCCATCCCGTGCCACTGTAAATTTCAATAATAAAAATATAATTAATTTCCCTATTCTTAACTATTTCATACTGGAATGTCATTTTTTTTTTTCTTTAAATTTGATTTGATATCTTTGCGTCAAACAAATTTCTTGTTCATTTTAGGTAATTGGGTATCTCAACTTTGTGAAGGAGAAGGAGAAGGAGAATTCATTATTACCTCTCCCTGCTTTCAAAGGAGTCTGATAGATATCCACAATGCATTCTTCCTTGTTGCCTATACCTTAAGTCTGCTACTATCTTTTTCCAAAGGCAACCTAATTGCAAACCAAACAAACAACAAACCTAATTGGTTCTTTATTTTCGTTTCACTCTGTTGCGCTGCAACCGGAGTTGCATATGTCGTCTCTGCTTTATTTAGTTTATCACAAGGAACGAAAGCCCAACTCGAGTTGGTTATATGGTTTCTTAGAGGACTAATCTGGGTTTTCTTAGCAATTTCCTTGAATTTTCAAAAAAACAAGTGGACAAAAACCATTTCTATATTTTGGTGGATATCATTTTCACTGCTCGTTTCAGCACACAATGTTGAGGTTCTAGTCACAAATCACAAACTGGAAATATTCGAGTTAGTTTCATGGCCTATAAGCTTTCTCCTTCTCTTTTGCTCTCTAACCCTCTTGTTTCACAAAATTACCAACTTCCATCAATATCCATTAGCCAATACCTTAACAGAACCCCTTTTAGTAGGATACATTCCGAAAAATTCAAACCTGTACCGAGCCGGGATATTTAGTCGATTGACATTTTCATGGCTTAACCATTTGCTTAAACTTGGTCGAACAAAACCATTGAACCTAGATGACATCCCTTCAATAGAATCAGAAGATGCATCACTGCAAGCATCAGAAAAATTTCTAGCTATTTGGAGGGCCTATATGAAAGATAAACCCAAAGCCAATAACAAAAACTTCATAATTTCAACATTGTTCAAATGCTACAAATGGGACCTCCTACTTACCGGATTTTATGCATTTTCAAGAGCTTCGTTGGTTGCTGCATCTCCTCTTCTCCTCTTCGCATTCATAGACTATTCTAACTTGGAAGAGAGAAATACTGGCATTGGGATATCACTTGTTGTTTGTTTGATTTGTATGAAATTTTTCGAGTCGCTATCACAGAGGCATGGGTATTTTGAATCAAGACGATGCGGTATGAGAATGCGGTCAGCTCTAATGGCATGTATATTTCAAAAGCAACTAAAAGTTTCAAGTACTGGAAGACAAAAACATGCAACAGGAGAGATTGTGAACTATATAGGGGTTGATGCATATAGGCTAGGAGATTTTCCTTGGTGGTTCAATATGGCCTGGAGTTTTCCCCTTCAACTTTTATTTTCCTTAATAATTCTCTTTTGGACCCTTGGAATTGGTGCTATTTCCGGTCTGGTCCCTCTTATCATATTTGGTGTTTTAAACCTACCATTTGCTAAACTCTTACAAGGATACCAGTCCAAATTTATGGTGGCACAAGATGAGAGATTAAGAGCTACTTCTGAGGCCTTGAATAACATGAAGATCATAAAATTGCAATCATGGGAGGAGAGGTTTAGAAAAATTGTTGGTTCTTTAAGAGAGATTGAATTTACATGGTTAAGTGAGACCCAACTGAAAAAGGCCTACGGTACATCATTGTATTGGATGTCCCCAACTGTTGTATCAGCTGTCATGTTTGCTGGAACTGCACTTACAGGAAGTGCTCCACTGAATGCAAGTACCATTTTCACAGTACTTGCGGCCTTGCGTGTCATGTCCGAACCAGTAAGGATGTTACCAGAGATCCTTACAATTATGATTCAGGTCAAGGTTTCATTAGACCGAATTCAGGTATTTTTACTGGAGGATGAGATTAAAGAAGATGATGTGAAGCGAGATTGCGAGAAAGACTCGGGTTGGACCGTGAAAGTGGAGGGTGGGGTGTTCAGTTGGGACCCAAATGGGGGAGCTTTAACAGTGAGGGATGTTGGTTTGGAAGTGAGAAGAGGGGAGAAGGTCGCAGTTTGCGGGCCCGTTGGTGCGGGTAAATCTTCCCTGTTATATGCTTTGCTTGGAGAGATACCAAAACTTAACGGTTCAGTAAGTTTATTTCATTTCATTTTTAAATTATCTTGCTGTTGATTTTCAGAAAATCTCATATGAATAATGCAAACATAAATAAATAAATCGTACCAGCAACCACGGAGTACCAGTTGCAGTAGCCTTTATTGTAACAGGGTGCCAGAATACCAGAATCTAACTTAACCATGACATTTCAAGGTTACTTTATTCAGAAAGGCCTTATTGGTATAAGACTTCTGTACGTATTCTCTTAGTGTTTCAGTACTCCTCTCAATTTAATATGGTCCATTTGTATTGTAGTGGTAAGATTCTTCCTGCATATACATCCAAAAGCTAGGAATTAAATAATAGTCCTTTTTGCAAATCATGTTCTCTATTGAACCGATCTAATTAATAATAAGTACTTCCATTTCATTCAGATCCTTTGAAAAGAAATATATTTTATGCGTGTCCTTGACATGATACACTTTTCTGACCAGGTTGAGGTGTACGGCTCAGTCGCGTACGTTTCACAAAACGCATGGATACAAAGCGGCACTATACGTGAAAACATTCTTTTTGGGAAGCCTTTTGACAAGGAACGGTACAAGAAGTCAGTGAGGGCTTGTGCGTTGGATAAAGACTTAGAGAATTTTGACAATGGTGATGCCACTGAGATAGGCCAGAGAGGGCTGAACATGAGTGGGGGCCAGAAGCAGAGGATACAACTCGCACGAGCCGTATACAGTGATGCAGATGTTTATCTTTTAGACGATCCTTTTAGTGCAGTGGATGCACACACGGCTGCCACTCTCTTCTATGTAAGTTAATTAGAACTCGGGGAATTGTCAATACCAGTACATGTTATTAATTGGAAATGCCGACTTTCTGCTTAGTAAGTTACATGATCTTGAAGTTTTTATATTCCTGTTTTAGGGATGCAATATTGGATTTGCACCATTTGGTTCATAACATGATATTCATTGAAAGAAAAGACCAATCATAGATAACTGCTGTAGAATTAGCTATAATGTTTACCATTTTCACAATTTCAATTTCGTGTATATCAATAGCCAGAGCAAACAGGATCACTGGATAGTAGAGGCTACGTGCCACAACAGTTCAATACATACTATAGATCCACTGTTACAGTACTGCTATATACATGATATGGAAATCGTTTGAACCTTATTGCCTTAGTTTTTTCAGTGCTTAACGCATGCCAGTCAATTAACCAAGAGGGCAATAAAATTATCGAATTCTTATCAGAACTTCATTTGGGAAAAAAAAAAAACATTAACGGAAACAATTCCAGTATGAATTAGCTTATGAGTTATATCTAATTCTCAATTGTTGGTTAATAATAATTGAGTAAAGCTCTGATGTAATGCAGGACTGTGTGATGGGTGCTTTGGGAAAAAAAACTGTAATCCTTGTTACACATCAAGTGGAGTTCTTGGCCGAAGTTGATACCATCTTAGTAAGTAGTTATCTTCTAAGAAAAATCTTGATAATGATAATATAATTTTATAAAACAAGACCCTTTCCTTGTGAACCATTGCTTGCTCTTGGATTTGCATTTTTAGGTCCCTAGATTTTCCGCTCAGGTCCTATTGTTTTCTAAACACTAGGAAAATTATTTAAAATCTCAAGGATTTAGAATAAAGAAGAACACTTAATGACTTATTCCAGGAGCGGAGCCAGACTTTCAAGCTATAGGATCAAACATGAAAAGAGATCAATAATATAAAATATTCATGCTGAGTATGGGAGTCAATTTACAGTACCCATAACATTTTACTCTAAACTATATAGAAAATCATGTATAATCACACAAAAAATTGAAAATTAATGGGAGTCATTTGACCCCCATTATCTCTTATTAAATCCGCCTCTGACTTAATTAATCTATTGGCTTACAAGTTCATTCATGTCTAATAAACATTTTACTTTTATTTACCTTCCATAGGTCATGGAAGATAGCCGAATAACACAGCAAGGAACCTACAATGAGCTCCTCAGAGATGGGACGCCATTTGAAAAACTCGTAAATGCACATCGTTCTTCAATCACAATATTGGAAAGTAGCAATCAGTTCAACTTTGTCAGAGCACAACAAGAATCTGATATCCATGTTCGGCCCAAACATGAACCAATAACTACAGAACAAAGTGGCGAAGAAGAGATTATGATAGGAGCAAAATCAGCAAAAACAAAAAATGTATCGACCCAACTCACAGAAGATGAAGAGAAAGAGGTCGGTGACCTCGGTTGGAAACCCTACAAAAACTACTTATCGTTTTCAAAAGGAAACTCTCTTTTAGGATTTTTAATTTGCGCACAAGTTTTGTTCGTGACATTGCAAAGCCTGTCTACATTTTGGGTTGCAATTGGAGTCCAGTTGAGTCACATTGGAAGCGGAGTTCTCGTTGGTGTGTATGCAGTGTTCTCTATGGGGAGTTGTGTGGTTGCATATTTCAGGAGCTATTATGCAGCACGGCTTGGGTTGAAGGCATCAAAAGCTTTCTTTGATGGTTTTATGGATTCTGTTTTCAAAGCTCCAATGCTGTTCTTCGATTCAACTCCTGTTGGCAGGATTTTAACTAGGGTACGTTTGTTTCATATTTTTGGTTAATATTCTATTTCAATGTACGTGTTGTTTGTGCCTAAATAAAATTGGAATAGAGCTTTTATTGTAAACTTTGAGGTGATTATTTATGCCACATCTTTTTGACTTTTTCTTCTCTTTTCTTTTCTTTGTATGATCAGGCATCTTCAGATATGAGTATATTGGATTTTGACATACCATATAGCATATCCTTTGTTGTGGCTGCATCTACTGAGACAGCCATGACTATTATTATCATGTCTACTGTAACTTGGCAAGTCTTGATCATCGCAATTCCAGTTATAATCATTATGATACATGTCCAGGTCGGTTTCAATTTTTTTATTTAATTTAGATACTAGCACATTTTCTTATAACCAAATGTTGCTCTATTGAATTAATTACTAACAAGCACAGCCACATTACTATTTGTAAAGAGGTACTATGTGGCATCGGCAAGGGAGCTGGTACGAATCAATGGTACAACCAAAGCACCAGTAATGAACTATGCATCTGAATCTATGCTTGGGGTTGTAACCATCCGCGCATATGCAGCCACTGAGAGATTTGTCAGAAAAAGTTTCGGCTTGATTGATCAAGATGCATCTCTCTTCTTTCACACCATTGCCTCTCTTGAGTGGGTTCTACTCAGGGTAGAGGTGCTCCAAAATATCACCATTACCGTCTCAGCTTTGTTTCTGATTTTTCTTCCTCACGGCATCATTGCACCAGGTACTTACAGATATGATTTTTAGAATTAGGTAAAGGTTAAAATAATGCTTTCTAGCAGAAATCCCAATTAATACCTCACTTCTAACTATCTGTTAGTATTGAAAATGTTAATGAAATCCGTACCTACGTGAAGGTTTATTATAAATCTTACTGTTCATTTTTCCTTTATACATGACATCGATTATTGACTTGTTGTGTTGTAGGGTTCATGGGTTTGTGCCTCTCATATTCATTGACCCTGACAGCATCACAAGTTTTTCTGACAAGGTTCTACTCAAGCGTGGAGCAGTATATTATCTCTGTGGAGAGAATCAAACAGTACATCCACATCCCACCAGAGCCTCCAGCTGTGATTCAAGAATGTAGGCCTTCTCCTTCTTGGCCATCTCAAGGAAACATAGAAATGCAAAATCTGATGGTAATGATAAATTCAATAATTTTTTTTTCTTTTTTTTCTTTTTGTGCTTTTCTCATATGCTCATCATTAATTTGGAATTGGCATGTCCACCATCTATTTGGAGTAACACAGTGAATTTTAGTTCAATCATTGGTCATTCTACTGTTCCAAATATATTCAACTTGAGTATCAACATGATTTATAAATTGATTTCTAAGCTTTCCTGTGCATAATTGAGATTTTATTAGGTAACAGACAAGTGGAAGATTGATCTTCAATTGGTAAATCCTCTACATTGGTCAAATTAAGTACCAGAGCATCCCGGCCAAATATCAGAGCATATACAGAGACAACCAAAGTTGCAATGTTTACAAAATTAATCATTAGTGTATTCATCAAATGACCAGGTCAAATACCGACCGAATGCTCCGTTTGTGCTCAAAGGGATCACTTGCACCTTCAAAGCAGGAGAAAAGGTTGGGGTTGTGGGACGAACAGGCAGTGGCAAGTCTACCCTGATAAGTTCTATTTTCCGCCTTGTCGATCCTGCTGAAGGCAGAATTCTGATAGATAGCCTTGATATTTGTTCGATCGGATTGAAAGATTTAAGGACTAAATTGAGTATAATCCCACAAGAGCCAACCCTTTTCAGAGGCACTGTCCGTACCAACTTGGACCCCCTCGGTTTGCACTCAGATCATGAGATTTGGGAGGTTGGTTACATCAATTTTGTTTGGATAATCAATTAGAGAGTTTGAATTACACAAATTTTATACTAAAAAAGTATCCAATGTACACTTGTATCAGTACAAGTTGGTTCAAAATTAAAACCTAGTTGATGTGCGTACTGGTACTGGTACAGGACAGGAAAATGGAAGATTGAAAACTCGATTTGAAAATATATCAGAAGACAGATTGATAAAAATAAAAATAAAAATTACATACAGGGATGGAACTTGTCATTTTTTTTATCTAAATTGCTAATAGTATTTGTTTCACCAATTTGAGGTTTTGGAGAAATGCCAACTAAAGAGCACCATTAGTAGCCTACCTACTCTTCTTGATACATCAGGTAAGTCTTTTGTTTTGCAAAGAAGTTAGTTTTTAATATTGAAATGCCCAAGTTGACTTGAAACATTTAACAGACTGCTGTTTTGCGGAGGACTTGCATAGTTGCATTCAGAAAGTCATTAATTACTAATCGTAGGAAACAAAACGAGTCAAGTTAATTATAATCGAATTACAAGTAGAGAAAATTGGAGCAGTACATGAACTTGACCCCAAAATAAAAACAATGAGGAAACTTAATTTTACATGGCAGTGAGTGATGATGGTGAGAACTGGAGTGCGGGCCAGCGGCAGCTGTTCTGTCTGGGTCGGGTCCTCCTAAGGAAGAACAAAATCCTGGTCCTGGATGAGGCCACTGCCTCCATTGACTCTGCCACCGATGCCGTGCTGCAGCAAGTCATCAAGCGCGAGTTCACCAGCTGCACTGTCATCACCATCGCTCACCGGGTCCCAACTGTCACTGATAGTGACAAGGTCCTGGTTCTCTCATATGGTATGTTTCACGGGGATCTTGATTCTTGAATCTTGATCTTGTAGTAGAAATTGATGAGTAATCTTTGCTTTTAGTTTTGGGGGTGGTTATCTTATATCTATCTGGTAAGTCTAGGACCAGTAAGTAAGGTTAAGTTATTGGTGTGTTAGCACTTGGCAGTTGCCAGTAAGCACTACTACTAGTCTACTACGTACTAGAACCAGACCAAGTAGGTTAGCAACAACCACTTTGCTGGGTTTGAATTAATTTGATTTGAGTGGTTGGGCTTTGAATTTGATTGAGCTCATTGACTATTTACTATAATAGAATAATAGATGGCAGTGCTCCTGCTCCATCCCTTGCCCTTGGGGTGAGAATGCATGATTTGTGCCTTAATTTCTTGACTCCTCTACTCATATATATATAATACATTATCAAAGTAAAAAACCAGAGTCATTCTTTATTTTTTGATGCATGTATTTTGGTGTAGGTAAAGTTGAGGAGTATGACAAGCCATCTAGACTAATGGAGAACCAGAGATCTGCATTCTCAAAACTCGTGCAAGAATACTGGTCTAATTGTATGAGAAGCTCATCGATCAATTGATCAAGAAAGTAATCAATATAATTTAATCTAGCTAGATTTAAATAAAAATAAAAAGAATATATAGTTAGTCATTTTGAGAAGCATGAATTGAGAAGCTAGTATATATAGTTCAAGCACAAGTAATTAAGGTTATATTTATAAGATCTGATGGAGACTTTTAATGTGTAACAAGTATGGTCACATATCTCTCAAATGGATGTCTTATATATATATATATATAAAAATTTATAAATGTCTCCTCAGTCCTCTCCTTCCTTTTGACTTGTGAAAAAGGTTTAATATGCTATCCTAAGAAAACGATCGAGCTCCTCCGCCTCGTAATATAAATATGATAATTAATGAAATCCATCACCTAAATTGCATAAAATACATGGGATAATGAAATGAGAATCATTGGATACCAAATATATATGACATATATATATATATATAACAACCTATCCATCCGAATGCCAATGGTACGTACGTAGTTTTATTAATTGTTTGTGATCGAGTTGACTTTGAAAAGCATTTATAAATAATAAATCCAGCTAGGGATCCTTCCTAGCAAATAGCAATAGCCAATAGGACATATATATATATATATAGTATTATTAATTACTCGATCGTCTATGAACCAAATAAATATAGATAAACTGAAAGTGACACTGCAACTGCAGAACTGCTACTTGCTATTTACTTTTTTTTTTTGGTTCTTATATATATTTTAAGCTTAATTAATTGGCTGGCAGTATGGGCCGCATGCATCTCCCTCTCTGTCTGACTCTGAACCGAAATTTTTATAAATATACAAAATATCAAATAAATTTAATAATCTATACAAATTTGAGATTGAATTCAAGATCTATCCAAACCGATTAGCTCTCTATCGGTTTCAGACCATAAAACCGATCAGCTATTTATCGGTTCTAAAATTACCAAACCGATGAACTGTTTACCAATTCTGGAACCGACGAGACTTTGATCGGTTATAGAAAACCGATGATATATTGATCGGTTTCTATCCAGAACAGATTATTTATTGAATGAATCTGGCAACCTAGGCATTTCTAGCTAATCATCTTAGAATAAATGAATCTTTCAAACAAACAATGTCTAGCTAATCATTAAAGCTTATATTTAATGATATAAAGTCCGGTGGGAAGTTATGCCGAAATTTTTATAAATATACAAAATCAGAAATTAATTTAACAATCTATATATTTTTCTAACAGAATTCGAAAACTATCTATATCGATGAGCAGGTCATCGGTTACAGAGTCCCAAACCGATGAGTAGCTCATCGGTTTCAGAACGCTTGAACCAATGAATAAGTCATCGGTTTTAGTCTAGCACGGTTTTTGATGCTATATGCACACTTTTTGAAACAACGAACGGCTCAGATTAAAACAACGAACGATTCTGATTGAAATACATTACAAAATTTTGAAACCGATGAGCTATTCATCGGTTTTGAATTAAAATATTTTTTCATTTTTTTTATTTAATTAGAAAATGTTATAATTTATTTATTTTTTATATTAAAATATTATAAATATTTTTAGATTTTTTTTAAATTAGATAGAGTATAATATAATTTAATTTATTAGAAAGACTTAAACAAATAATCCGGATCAATATTTTTCAGATTGGATTTTTCATAGCTGTAAGAAAAATTAAAATATTTCTTTGTGTGTTATTAGAAAAAAATAAAAATGCTTTGAATCTAAATTATTGATTCCGGTTCAAAGTCACTTCTAGGTAAATACAGAAAATATTATGGTCTTTCTATTATTGAAAAAATAATTTTTTTCAAAAGTTTAAAATATTTTTTTATTTTTGAGTAATGATTACATGTATGAAAAGTTTTTGAAAATTTTTATTTTTTCAAAAATAGAAAGACCATAATATTTTCTGTATTTACTCAGAAGTGACTTTTGAACTGGGATCAATAATTCAGATTCAAAGCATTTTTATTTTTTTCTAATAACACACAAATAAATATTTTAATTTTTCTTACAGCTATGAAAAATCCGATCTGAAAAATATTGATCCGGATTATTTGTTTAAGTCTTTCTAATAAATCAAGTTATATTATATTCTATCTAATTTTAAAAAAAAATCTAAAAATATTTCTAATATAAAAATATAAAAATAAATAAATTATAACATTTTCTAATTAAATAAAAAAAATGAAAAAATATTTTAATTCAAAACTGATGAATAGCTTATCGGTTTCAAAATTTTGTAATGTATTTCAATCTGAATCGTTCGTTGTTTTAATCTGAGCCGTTCGTTGTTTCAAAAAGTGTGCAGATAGCATAAAAAACCGATGATTTATTCATCGGTTCAAGCGTTCTGAAACCGATGAGCTACTTATTGGTTTGGGACTCTGTAACGGATGACCTGCTCATCGGTATAGATAGTTTTCGAATTCGGTTAGAAAAATGTATATATTGTTAAATTAATTTTTGATTTTGTATATTTATAAAAATTTCGGGAAGTTATGCTTATGCAGGGGGTCAAAAGCATTTTTGTCTTTGGCAATTAAGACACCCCTGTAACATGCCAGCAAAATGCATGATTCATAATTCACATCTCCCAAACAATTTCTACAACCGATCAATAAATAATCGGTTCTGGATAGAAACCGATCAACAAATCAGAAAACGGATCAAAGCGCCGTCGGTTATGCAATGTAGAACCAATCAACGGCTCGTCGGTTCCAGAATTAGTAAATATTTCATCGGTTCTATAATTTTAGAACCGATGAATAGCTGATCGGTTTTATGGTCTGAAACCGATAGACAGCTAATCGGTTTGGATAGATCTCGAATTCAATCTCAATTTTGTATAGATTGTTAAATTTGTTTGATGTTTTGTATATTTATAAAAATTTCGGGACTCTGAAGGGATTTTCAAATCAATTAATTATTGTCTAATTTTTATGAGTTGGACTGGGATCGAGATCTTTCATTCAATTATAAATTTATAAGTACATTATATTATATAAGAAGAAGGAATTATATATTAAGTTTTAGAGCTCCGAGAAAAGGGTATGAATTAATATTTATGTATATCTAATTCTAAAGACTAAAGCTAGAGGAAAACTTATTTATCTTGGCCGGCTACTAATTGTAATTGCCTTTTGTTACTAATCATTAATTTTATCATTGGTTCAAGTTCCAATTCTGTAGAGAAATAAAATGTATTATATATATATATATATATATATATATATGTCAACTTAAATTCGAGCACCGTATATTATATTTCTGGGAAATGGCACAGCAACAGAGAGAGTCAGAGAGAACAGAGAAGCTGGTAAACGGTCAAAAATAAAAGAAAAATAATAGATATTTTTTTTTCTATAAATTAAATACCCAGTTAAAGGTACCCAACTTTACACAGATTTACATTGAATAATGAATGTGCATGTGCAATATAAATAATATATCATTTGTCGCTCTCTCGGAAATGCATGAAAGCATAATTTAATTTGCGTAGATCGATGGTGTTGTTGCTTAGCGATAGCTTATGACTTATGAGAAAAGAAAAATAATACTTAGAATGCAAATAGTACATCAAGTTTGAAATTGAGGAGGATGAATTGGGATTGACCAAGTTTGAAATTTTAATTTTAATTTTTTGTGATGGTATGGGCCGGGTTGAAAAAGGAAAACGACAAGAGATGTATTTAATATATTATAGATGAGGAGCATCTGCATGGGCATGGGTTTTTTCTGTTGCGGTGCGTGCGGCCAGGTGGCCTCAACAGAGACAGAGTGAGATGCATACAGACTACAGACCTCTACAGTCACGGCCTCACGGGGCTCCCAAATTATTTGGATAAACATGGGAACTTCCCCTCATCTCATCCATGATCCATCTAATACTTACTTTATACTATAGCTATCTAATAGGCAGCTCCACAAGCAAAACAGCCACACACGGATTCAAATCAGTCTCATGCATCAATCTCATTTGGTTTTTTTGTTCTCTGCATTCTGTTTCAATTCATCAAAATCGTTCCAATATTTGTACCAATTAATTGCACACAAATTATAAACTAAATCAGACCATTTTGAACGGACATCAAACCAATTTCAACCCGCTTCCCTTTAAAACAATATATATATATAAATATTTCTACAGCATAAATAAATAAATAAATAAGGCGAGGACCTACAAGAATAATTTAATATGTATAGACGATCTGAACTGTTCTATACGATCTTCATATTAATATGTACTTGGAGACTAAATTTTATATTCTTTTGAAAATTTATTCTTATTTTTTTACACAGGTACAAACAGGACCGGTCCTGAAGATTTTGGAGCTCAGGACGGGAGAAAAATTTGGACCCTTTGTGTACAATTTTTTTTATTAATATGTCAATAGATCATACAAAATAGGAGACATAAAACCAATCTGATCGAAATAGCAGGAGAACAAAATTCAATTCATTCCAATATAATAGAGAAGAAAAGAAATGATTTGGAATTGAATTTTAATGTTTCGAATGATTTAATTCTAAATGAGAAATTTATTTCAGAGGCATATTAAAAAGGGTTAATCATCACTGTATTTATTGATATGCCATTGAAACCTAGAAATCACTCCAGTTAGTAAAAGGGGGCAGCCACGTATCTTATACATCAAAATTGTTCTTGTCTTCTAGCTGCACCTCTAGATTCATATGAGATTAGCCCGATTTCCTAATCTCTCCTCCTTTACCTGGAAATAAAATAAATCCCTTCAAGGCTTCAACTACAATTTCCCAGCGTTGAATTTTGAGGCCCTGTTTACTTTAACACTATAAAATTGTGTTTACTTTAACTTTAAACTTTTTTGGGGCCCAGGGCCATCGCCTTGGGTACCCTGGGTCAGGGCCGGGCCTGGGTACAAAATCAGTGTCTTTTGAAAGATTATGGACTATCGAAAAACGGTGATTTTGTATTCATTTAAAAATAGTAAAATATTTTCAATTTTAATAACATTTAGTCTCCTAACAAATTTTAGTATAAATACATGTTAAGTAATTTAGATTGATTGTTTGAATTTTATAAACATAAATAATGATGTGAAGTATGAATGAAATATGAAAGACACGACACATTGAAATCTTTTTCTTGTAAAAATAGTTATCATTATTTATTTTATTTATTGAGTAAAATATGCAAAACTATAAGAGTGATTCTGCCATGGAGGCAGAATTTGCCAAATATGGTGGAGATTCAAAATAATTGTAGATTTACGTCTCATTTTACAACAATGAGTTAATAGAGGTTTGCTTTAAGATTTGTGCCGTATTAAAAGCATAAGACGCAAAATTAAATTGGATTACTTTCAATTTCATCTTCAAATTAAGTTTCTACCTTCCTTCCTTCCTTCCCTGTACACTAACGTACCTTATTTATTAATTAATTACATTCCATCTTCAAATTTTCAAATGTATACTTGCCTGCATTTAATTAATTAAGAATAGACAAATTCATCCCCCCTCCCCCTCGTACGTTACTTTTTCAAATATCACAAATTCACAATAGATCAATAGACCGTTCATTTCAATTTTTTTATATTAAACTAGCTAGCATATCAACATATATATATATATTAATCACCTTCTAAATATAAGTAAAAGAAACTTACTTTTTCTATGAAGCCACATTGACGGATTTAATTAGTGCTTCTATATATTTCATAATTATTAATTTAAATTCCCGTCCTTTTCTATATTAAAAAATAAAAATGCAACTTTAGGCTGGGAATTTAAATTTCGGACCCTTCTTATTTCTTAGGACCGAACAATCAACCTACAACCTTATTGAAAGTTTAACTTTTTCTTTCTTTCTTTCTTGTATATATATATCATAAAGTGGAGATTCAAATGCTTTTATTTTTTATTTTTTTGTTCATTCATCGTATGTTTATTTTTAAAATTACAATATATAAAATTTATAATTTAAATGTCAAAATAATGCCGTTAGAGATTATCTATATGCACACGTAAAAGATCATGACATTTTAATTTTATTTTGATCAGTATCAAAAGCTTACAAAAATATACCGATGTAGATAAATTTTGTACGTTGATTTTTCGACCTATTAATTCATATGAAACCAAAATCGAAAGTGGTAATTTTTTATGTGTATGTAGATAAAATAGCGTAGATTACATCTAACGGTTTTATTTTGACATATAAATTTTGAAAATTTGTGTTATTAGAAAATTAAAAATTAGAGGCATAGAGGCACAAAAAATTGAGGCATTTGAACCCCTATAAGAGATTCCATAGTTAGGATCGGAATTTTGATCCCCACCTTCCTATAGTTTGTAGGGAGGGTTCAAATGCCTCAATCATGCCTCTATTTTTAGAGCAATAATAACATAAAATTTAAAAATTAAATGTCAAAATAAAACCGTTAGATGTGATATATATCATTTTTTTCTATGCACGCGTAAAATTTCACAACATTCTCGTATTGTTTTGATTAACATCAAGTGTTTGCGAAAATACACTGATGGTGATGTGGACATATTTTGGATTTTGATTTTTTAACTTATTGATATATATAAAACAAAATGAAAAGTTATAATTTTTTTATGTACATGTAGAGAAAATAATGTATATGACACCTAACGGTTTTATTTTGTAAAAAAAATATTTTTTTTATATTAGAAAAAATAAAAATAGAGAAATTTGAACTCTCATCAATTTAGTAATTTATTTAATATTTTATAGTGGTTTGAATTTAGATTTTTATATTTCTTAAATAAAAAGAATCGGCTCGCCATCTTCTTTAATGTTTATGTTGGATGTTCAAAGTAGTTATCCAATGGTGTGGTGGAGTGGAGTAAAGCCAAATAGCCAATAGAGTTGGTTAGTCACCTATGAAGTAGGTCCTTAGCGAGATAGGAGTAGGTCCGATGTTCATCGGTCGGACCTACTTTTAGGTTCAATTAGTTCCAAAACCGTACTATTAGTTTCATGATTGGTGTGCACAGAAATTGAAACAGACTTGCACGAACTTTAATTAATTAGCACGGATCTTGATGCAATCGAATGGTCATTTAAGCCATCAAACCAAAGTAGGTCCGATGGGCATGGACCTACTCTGAATTCATCCTTAGCTAGCTTTCGATTTTTTTTTTAAATGAAAATTAGAACAAACTTCTTAACCAAATCAGTCAATTCAAGAAAAAAGTTACAAAAATAGCATACACCGGATCTCCAATTCAGTGTAGCTTAAGAATACACTTTTATTGTATGCGTATCCGGTGTAGGCTATTTTTGTAATTTTTTTATTGAATTGACTGATTTGATTAAGAAGTTTGTTATAATTTTCATTTAAAAAAAAAAATCCTAGCTTTCCATAGTGCCTTTGACATGATTGATTTGTTTCAGAATCTAAACTCTAATAAGTCCCTTAGCGTTGCATCTTGCATGGGATTCGATTCGTATAGCCTAGCCGAGTAGCCGTATAGGACGGTTAAGCTAGCTAACATTGATTTTGTTTTCTATGCCGCTCGCTCCTATATATACAGATACATGATACATTTGCTGTCTTCTACTCTGCTCTATACGTTTCAGAAATCTTAAAACTCCGATAGGCGATAGCACTGCAGTGAGAAGCAACACTGTGAGCAACTAACTAACTTGGTTTTTGATAGGAGCGGAGCCTGATAAGGCCTAAGGGGCAGGATGCCTTTTTACTGAAAGCGACAACACATGTGAATTGTGAATTTGTGAATTTGTGATATGCCCAGATTTATTAGGTTCTAATGTCTAATCTCTCTTTAATACTTACTATTAGAAACAAATTAAGAAAGAACACCCTAATCCTATGTCATGTTGTTCGTTAGCATTAGAGATGCCATTAAGGAAGGCATCTTATAAATACCATCTCATGACTACACACTTGGTCACAGAAATAGTGCAACAAAAGAAATCTCTTTTTCCTCTTAAGATAGAATCTTTGCAACGTGCCCCAATTTCCGGGCATGACTTGACTTGCCTAAAAGTTTTCATACCGCCCTATTTTTCCTGCCACCAAACCACAAATTTAACAACAAAATCGCTTACTTTTTTTTTCGCAACTTTTTAGATTTGTCACTTACCTTTTTTTATACATTAATGTGATTTTTTTTAACTTATAATTTATATAAAAAAAAAAAAAATCAAATGAAAGGAGCACTCCTTGAGTTTTTTTTTTTAAAAAACAAAACAGTTCCACCGAACCGTTAATTTGATGGAAGCAAAAAATTCGACTTGTTTTCTGCATACTAATCCTTTTGTTGCGAGTCAAAAAAGTGATCCATCCAATTAACGGTTCGGTGGATAAAATTATTTTCTGCCTCCACTGAATCAAAAATTCGATGAAGCTGTTCTTTTAAAAAACATCCAAACAGTACTCCTTTCATTTGATTTTTTTTGTTTAATTCTAATTTTAAAAAATTCCATTGATTCCCCTTTCAATTACAATACTTTTGAATCTACGGAATTACTTTCAGAATTCTTTTTTTTTCGCAAATAATTTCTAAACTTCGAATCTGTAATATTACCCCAACTGTGCAAACAGTGTGTTATGACTGCCCCTTACTCTACTGCACTTCAATTAAAATTGGTAATCATTTTTCATAAGGTTTGACATAGGGGCGAAAACGGATGGGATAGTGGTATTCTATCCATCTTTTTTATTTTTTTAATACGGATACGAAGCGGATATCAAATGAATACATATACGAGTCCAGATCAAATCGGATATTTATTAAAATAATATAAAAATTTTAAAGTTCATAATATTTATCTAATTATAATGGTTAATTACTTACATTTTTTTTTTTTTTTTTGAAAAGTAGTGGCGTACCACCAATTTCATATAGAAACCAAAAAGCACCAAGCTATGGTATCCAAAGAGGATACCTCAGCTCAGTACTAAAGCGTAATACATCAGTTTACAAGCATATATCATCCTTACAAAAAACAATCTTGCTTTTGTAGATAACAAGTAAACATCTACCACTAAAAAGAAGCAATAATAACTTACAATTTTCATAATATATATTAAAGTATATGGTATATATCTACGTAAAATCATATCAATATCCTTATTCTTATCCACACAGATATTCAGATATTGAATATTCATTTAAGTTTTCGAATACGGATCGGATATTATCCATACCGTTTTCACCCCTAGTTTGAGATGATGACGTATATTATCTTTTTATTTTATTATTTTTTAATCAACAAGTTAACTATAAGATAATGTTTGCAAATTTCATGTGTGCTTATCGTTTTTAGTAAAAATATTTCAAGTTTTGATAATTGAGAAAGAAAGTATTTGCGTAATTTGATTCTTAAGCTTTTAAAAGAATCAATTTTGTTCTTAAACATAGAAAATAAAATAAAATAATATGCGAACTTCTCTCTCGGAGTATCAAAATTAGTCTGCTATGTTTACATTGACAGACATAAAAGATAGCTAATTTCGGCACAGTAAGTGTAAATCATCGATTCAATAAGAGCTAAACTAAGTAAAGGATATAATTGTCAATTTGCAAGCGAGACTAATCTCATCACGGCACAATAACATTCTAAATTGATTCAATAAGAGCTAATATATCTCTCATACTTTCAAAAGTAAATGATATAATTGTCAATTTATGAGCAAAATTAATCTCGGCACAGTAACCGTCCGAATCGGTTCAATACGAGCTAATTTTCCAGACTATCAAAAGTAAAGGATATAATTGTCAATTTACAAGTGAAGCTAATCTGGACATAATTAGAGTGGGAAAAATAGCACGGCGGAGTCGGTTCCATTATAGAACGGAACAGTTACTGCACGAAACGGCACGGTACGTGTGACTGTTCGCGTGCCATGACCATCTTTTGAAAATTTGACACGGCACGTCACGCGACAGATCTAGTCACGGCACGTGGTCACGCGAATCACGTGTAATTAGAACCGTTAGGTCTTGATCAAATGGTGAATCTTGAATATACTAACATAAATTATGAAAAAATAGTTAAATGTAAGAAACGTGACCAGTTACGTTTGGACACAGCACGCGAATAGTCACCGCACAGGAGTCACGGCGTGACTCGCGTGTCGTGACCACCCGTCCACATTTTAGTCACGGCACAGCACGATACGTTTTGTCCACTCTAGCCACAATGATAGTCTAAATCGGTTCAATACAGCAAGTTCCCTCGTACCATACTATGAAAAGTAAAGGATATAATTGTCAATTTAGGAGGAAAGCTAATCTGGGCACACTAACAATCTAAATCAGTTTAATACGATTATACGAGCTAATCTCTCATACTTGAAAAATAAAGAATATAATTGTCGATTTATGAGCGAAGCTAAATTTTTTGGCACAGTAACCGTCTAAAGAAAACAAATATGCTGCGATTCCATTTCAGTCTCTTTATTTGCTTTGAGATTCGTGCATAAATAATAAGTATCATTGAGATGTGTACATAGCAAAAAACGAAGGGACTGATATGGAATCGCAGCAGATTTGTTTCGCCGTCAAAATCGGTTTAATTAATACTAAAATGAGCATTACAATTAATTCCTAATAATGTTATATTATATTATATTATATTATATTAGATTATTGGTTGCAGGCTTGCAGCTAGCAGTCTAGCAGCACCCCAAGGAGTGAAGGACCAATCGCCACATGAGGATTGAGGGAAGGGAGCACTGCACATCCTAGTACTAGTAGTAGTAGTGGCCTAGTCTTACTTTTCATAGAACCTAAACAAATATTTAATTAATTATGCATTTTTATAAAATTATAATGCCAAGTTTAGAAAGCCTAGGCCTAATCTTGCCTTTTTCTTTTTCTTTTTCTTTTTCTTTTTCTTTTCTTTGCGCAGCACATGAAGTAAGTAATTTTGGAGCAACACATGCAACCAAATCCAATCCAAGTATATATGTGCTACCTAAACCAAATCCAATCCAAGTATGACTGACTATGAGTTTTGGTTATGATGGAATTATTGGTATCATCACATCATATCACATCACATCACATCACATCACATATATATTTAAAATAATATATACAAATTTTATTTTCGCTTTCTTCATCACAAGCGTATGCGTGTTTAAAATCTATGCACATTGTATTTACATTTATTCATCGCAAGTGCATGCATGCTCATACATAAAACGAGGAATAATTAATTATAAAAATGAAGAGGATTTTGTTGGAAAAGACCAAATTAAGCTAATTTTAATTATTTGATTGATGCGGCCCGGGCCCCCCCCTCTCTCTCTCTGGCTGTCTGGCAGTAGAGTATAGAGTACTAAAAACGAGGGAGGGGCATATCCGTCCGAGCAGAGGAAAGGAAATAATTAATATACGCAGTTCTAGGCATAAAAGAAAAAAAAAGAAAGGGCCAAAGCAAAACCGAACCAAACCAAAACTCCATGGGCCCATGGACCCATGGGATGGATGAGAGGACCCCACCCCCATGAATGAATAATAAGCCAACTTGCAACTTGCAACTTGCACTGCCTCTTCTTCATTTCTCCTCTTCCTCTTTCTCTCTTTCAAATTAATTTTGGCCCGCGGAGAGAGAGAGAGAGAGAGGAGAGTAGAGAGAAGAGACACAAATAAATGGATCCGCACCATACAGCTCTACAAACCCTAACTCAGGATGAACTCGCTGAGCTCCGGCCACTGGTTCAATCCCACCACTCCCACCCCGGGCGGGGACCTCAATCAGCCACCTCGCTTGTTACACAGAGGATTGAAGCGCCGCTCAGTGCGGTGTGGCCGATTGTGAGCAACTTCGCCAACCCGCAACGATACAAGCACTTCATCAAGAGCTGCACGCTCACACACGGCGATGGCCAGGTAGGCAGCGTGCGTGAAGTCACCGTTATCTCAGGCCTCCCCGCTTCCACTAGTACCGAGAGGTTGGAGATTTTGGATCATCACAATCATATCCTCAGCTTCAGCGTCGTTGGAGGTTACCCACCTAATCTCTATATATACTTAATATTAATTCATTTCAACTTAAGCTTAGTTAGTTAGTTAGTTAGTTAGTTAGTTGTTCATATATATAATTAATTAATTAATTTCATAATTAAGACGGTTAATGCTTCAGCTAGCGCCTTTTCAATTAATTGGTTGGTAATTAATATCATGATCGATCGATCATGTGATAAGATAAGAGTTGTAGATTAAGTAAACTCCAACTTTAATTTGTCTTTCTCCGCTGTCCGTCCTTGGGAAATACCTACTATATATATATATACTAAGTGGCCTGATTAAATTGTTGGGTCACTTTTCAATCAATGAATATTGAATACAACAACATTAATTCCAGCGAAGCGAAGCGATGCAAATGCATGTACATACATATAATTATATATATTAAAAAAATTAAGGGTCGTGCAAAATTTAATTTAGTTTCTACCAGAAATTCGGTGAAATGTGAAGTATGAGAATGACAATGCAGTATACATAGTATGTATTATTGATTAATTGATATTATACGTACGTAGGTGAGCATCGGTTGAGGAATTACAGGTCGGTGACAACGGTAAATGAGTTCAGAAAAGGGGATGGGCGGCCTTACTGCATTGTGCTGGAGTCGTATGTGGTGGATATACCGGAGGGTAACACCGAAGAAGACACCAGGATGTTTACCGACACCGTTGTCAAGCTCAATTTACAGAAACTCTCTGCTATTGCAACACCCGCCGCCTCCTAAACATCTTCATAATCATAATCAACAAAACATTTTTTTTTTTTTTTAAATCATCACAATTAAATATATGTGGCTTCGTCATCAGTCATCACTCATCAGGAGAAAATTTAATGTAGAAATTTTTCAATGGTTGAGACATGAGAGAGGTGTCTAATTATTAATTGTATGCTTTTTCTTTGCTTTCTTGACGATTCATGTGGATCGATGTGACGATGTCATTTGTGAAGAGGCATGCAAGTGGGAACATTTTATCTTCTTCTTTTTTTTCTTTTTCTTTTTTTTGTATATATTTAGCTTGGGGCCGGGGTCTTTATCATATAATCTTTTTCTTTTCTTTTTTTTTTCTGAATTCAATAAATTCATTGATTATTATCATGTTCTGATAGAATCAGACAGGACAGCCCATCTCTTCAGCTACTATTAATTTTCTCTCTTTTTGTATTTTGAGTTGTGACCTGTGAACAGCAGGAAAAAGGTTCTTCTGTTGTGATGACTGATGTCAATCTAATATTTTTTTGGAAGATGCCAAGTTGCCAACCATCAACCATGTCCATGCCTAATGCCTTAGAAATAAATAGTCAACCCATTTATAATTTATTAGGTGGTTAAAGTAAGTTTGAAAGATATGGAGGGGGCTGCAATTCTGCAATTCTGCATGCATGCGGTTCAACCCAAAAGAGTGGGCCCTGAGTCCTCCTCCTCCTCCTCCTGAGTCCTGAGTCCTGCCTCCTGTATTTGTATTTGTATTTGCATTTGTATTTTGAACTTGGAAGTGGTACCACTACCACACTACCACTAGTCCACTAGTACCACCACTTCCACTTGCCTCGGATAGATAGGTCAACACTTGTCAGAAATGAATTATTTCTGATTACCTGTTTCAGATTTTCAGCTACAGATACATCACATGATGTAGTATGTACCAGTACCTGCTCTCTCTCTCTCTCACATCTCCAACTTCCCATCTCTCTTCAACTCTACATTTTTAACTGCTATAATTATAATCTGTGGAGAAATCCGGACACTTTCACACATCGGAGAGATTTTTTTATAAAGCATAAATAAAAAAAATTAAAGTTAAGCTGTCGATATGATTATCGACGGATTTATAAAAAGCATAAGGAACGGCTTGCCAAGCCGTTTCCCATTTTTTTTTTTTACGAGAACGTCTCCCGAAGCCGTTCCTGATA
Source organism: Carex arenaria (assembly GCA_964058825.1). Classification (NCBI taxonomy): domain Eukaryota; kingdom Viridiplantae; phylum Streptophyta; class Magnoliopsida; order Poales; family Cyperaceae; genus Carex; species Carex arenaria. The sequence continues at coordinate 31,330 of CAXKVW010000860.1, forward strand.
ATTTTTCGTCGGATCCGTGCGGCTTCCGTGTTGCTACCTGGGGAACGGTTTGCCAAACTATTCTCTACAGTAATTTTTTTTTTTAATATTACAATGTGTTTATAAAATAAATCAGATATTTGTTTGATTTTGTATATTAACAATAAGATTAATGGAACAATTTTAATATATTTTTTTTGTGTATTTTGACCATTTTATCATTTTATCATTTTAACAAATCAATTGATTGGTTTTTTTATAAAAAAAGCAATAAATATTTCCGTAAAAAAAATTAAAAGAAAATGTAAAAGTGAATTACAATAACAATACTAAAAATTTGTATCTCTGGATACTTTTTTCTAGGAAATAATGTCTCTGAATGATTAATGGACATATTTTCCATAATCTAATATCTTTTATGGCAAAAATCGACTCTATTTTATTTTATTTTTCAAAATTTATGGTTACAGAAACTTCTAAATCCTCCATGTAGTAGACCAATGTATCATTATTTTAAAGTTACAGAAACTTCTGAATACATTGGTTTGAAGAAACTTCTAAATACATTGGTTTAAAGTTACATTGTAGTAAACCAATGTATTTAGAAACTTCTAAATACAATGTAGTAAACCAATGTATTTAGAAACTTCTGAATACATTGGTTTAAAGTTACAGAAACTTCTGAAACATCTTAGTGGGAGCCATTTATGGCTTGAAGCAAGAATCAAGGAGTTGGAACAAGCGCTTTGATGAAGAGGTTAAAACTCTTGGATTCATTCAAAGTAAGGAAGAGCCTTGTGTGTACAAGAATGTTAGTTGGTTCTCTACTTCATTCTTGTATTCTTTGAATTTCTCAAAGGATTCACTCTTGTGCTTCATAAGATACACATAGCCATATCGACTGTGATCATCTATGAAGGTAATGAAGTATCTATAACCATCTCTTGCACTAGTACTCATTAGACCACATACATCAGAATGTATCAATTCCAATAAACCACTTGATCTCTCACCTTTCTTCTTGAATGGTGATTTGGTCATTTTTCCAGTTAAACAAGATTCACATGTTCCAATTGCTTCACCATCAAATAAACCCAGAAGGTTTGCTTTCTGCAATTGCTTTGTGCGTTTCTCATTTATGTGACTAAGACGATAGTGCCACAAGAGTGTCTCATTCGTTTGAGATATCTTGAGTCTCTTGTTACTAATATTCAATATATGTTTATCCTCACCTAAATCAAGCAAATATAATCCATTTGAAATTAAAGCATTTGCATAAAATAGACCATCCTTTTCAATAACCATACGAGAGTTATTTATTACAAAACAAAAGCCTTCTACATCCAAGCATGATACAGATATAATGTTTCGAAATACTGAAGGAACATAATAAACATCTTTTAAACTTAAACAAAGACCACTAGATAAATGAAGATCAAGGGTGCCCACAGTGACCGCAGAAACACTTGCACCATTTCCGACCTTCAACACTACCTCTCCTTTGGAGAGAGGTCTCCTATCCCTTAGTGCCTGCACATTAGAAACTAAGTGAGCACATGATCCGGTATCCGTTATCCAATCTTGGATAGTTGTGGCTAAATTTAAATTTAATTCAATAACAAGTATACCTTTAGGGCGCTTGCGTTCAATCTTGCCTTCATCCAAGTCACGCTTGTACTTGGGGCAATTCATTTTGAAGTGTCCCTTCTCATGGCAATAGAAGCACTCCGTGTCGAAGTTAGGTGAATTTCCTTTCTTGCTTCCCTTGGAGGGGCTCATGCGAGCCCCTCCATTCTTGCCCTTGAGCGAGGAATGCGCCTTATTTGTCTTGCTTTTTGCTTTGCCTTTATTCTTGGTAATCTTCTTGCTATTTGGCGCGATGGCAAGAACAGATTTCTCCTTTGTCTTTCCCATGTCAACCTCAGCAATCTTGAGCGCATTGAGGAGCTCATTCAATGTCATACTCTTTTCACGCATGTGATAATGCATGATGAAATCCTTGTAAGAGTATGGAAGTGATCCTAGAATGATATCCTCAGCAATGTCCTCGGGTATCGGAGACTCTAATTTCTCCAATTTCTCCAGATAACCCTGCACTTTGAGAAAGTGCACTGAGACAGATTCACCCTCCATCATCTTACACCTTGTGAGTGCGATGGTGGTCTTATAGCGCTCCTTTCGAGCACTATCAGTGAGCATTTTCTCCAGTTGTGCCATAATTTCCTTGGCTGGAGTGTCAAGGAATTTTCTTTGCAACTGATCGCCAATACTGGCCAAGATCATTGTTTGCACAACTCGCTCCTGCTCTTTCCATTTCTTTTGATTCTCTTTTTCTTCATCAGTTGCCTTGCCTTTCTCTTTCTCTTCTGGGCAATTACCTTCCAGAATTTGTAAGTGATCCTCTAAGCGCAATTTTCAGCTTTTTAGATTACCTGTTTATAATTATTTCTGATTACCTGTTTCAGATTTTCAGCTACAGATACATCACATGATGTAGTATGTACCAGTACCTGCTCTCTCTCTCTCTCACATCTCCAACTTCCCATCTCTCTTCAACTCTACATTTTTAACTGCTATAATTATAATCTGTGGAGAAATCTGGACACTTTCACACATCGGAGAGATTTTTTTATAAAGCATAAATAAAAAAAATTAAAGTTAAGCTGTCGATATAATTATCGACGGATTTATAAAAAGCATAAGGAACGGCTTGCCAAGCAGTTTCCCATTTTTTTTTTACGAGAACGTCTTCCGAAGCTGTTCCTGATAATTTTTCGCCGGATCCGTGCGGCTTCCGTGTTGCTACCTGGGGAACGGTTTGCCAAACCGTTCTCTACAGTAATTTTTTTTTTAATATTACAATGTGTTTATAAAATAAATCAGATATTTTGTTTGATTTTGTATATTAACAATAAGATTAATGGAACAATTTTAATATATTTTTTTGTGTATTTTGACCATTTTATCATTTTATCATTTTAACAAATCAATTGATTGGTTTTTTATATAAAAAAAGCAATAAATATTTCCGTAAAGAAAATTAAAAGAAAATGTAAAAGTGAATTACAATAATAATACTAAAAATTTGTATCCCTTGATACTTTTTTCTAGGAAATAATGTCTCTGAATGATTAATGGACATATTTTCCATAATCTAACATCTTTTATGGCAAAAATCGACTCTATTTTATTTTATTTTTCAAAATTTATGGTTACAGAAACTTCTAAATCCTCCATGTAGTAGACCAATGTATCATTATTTGAAAAAATCGACCAACTAGAATACTAACATATTTTTTCATAAATAAAATACTTATTTTATATTTTTACAAAAAATAAGTACTTTTTAAATTAAAATGAGTTTTAATAAAAATAACAATTAAATGATTAAATTTGTTTGTTTTTAAAATATAAAAAAGTAAAATTTTAAAAAATAATACGTACATTTGAAAACCAATCCATTGATTTTTATATATTTATTTATTTTTTTATATAGAAAATCAATCCATTGATTTGATAAAATGATAAAATGATAAAATGGTCAAAATACACAAAAAAAAATATATTCAAATTGTTCCATTAATCTTATTATTAATATACAAAATCAAACAAAATATATGATTTATTTTATAAACAAACTGTTAAAAAAAAAAAAAAGAAGTTACTGTAGAGAACGGTTTGGGAAGCCGTTCTCCCTATTTTTTTTTTCTCGCGCAAGAACGGTTTGCGAAGCCGTTCTCTCATTTTTTTTTTTTTGCGGAAGAAGGAAATTTTCGGATTTTCTGTTGCAGCTGCTGTGCTATTGGTGCGAAACAGATGAAAAATTATCAGGGAACGTCTTCGGAAGACGTTCTCGTAAAAAAAAAAATGGAGAACGGCTTGGCAAGCCGTTCCTTATGCTTTTTATAAATCTGTCGATAATCATATCGACAGCTTAACTTTAATTTTTTTATTTATGCTTTATAAAAAAATCTCCACATCGGAGGAGAGGGAAATTCAGATCCTGGTACATTGTGTGCTGTGTTTGTATTCAGCAAATCTTGCTAATGGTTTCTTAATAAAAATTTGTGGCATAGTCCACTTTTTTCAAAAAAAAAAAATAATTGCTCTCTCAAATTAAAATCTGTTCCACAAAATTGATTTTATGTCTCTCGTTCAATCTGCTACAAAATATTAATATAACCTCTCCATTTATAACAAAAAAAAAACAAATCGGGTTCCCCTCCATTTTTGTCGTGCAAAATAGATACATATATCGCCGCAAGTTTAATTCTCTTCAACTCTACATTTTCTGGATGGGAATGAGATTTGTTTCTGGATTTAATTCGCGGTTTAGACTGATTCGTGAAAAACAAAGAAAGAAAAAGACTTTGACTAATCTGCTACTCCGTTTAGAATAATTGATGATTTGTCAGAGACACTCAAGCGACCTCTCCTGAATTGCTAGTAATTGGGCCTAACGGTGAGCTACAATCAATTTCGATCGCTATCTTAGCTCGCAGAATGGTTAAAAGGCACAATTCTGCATAGCCACAAATCCTAATTCACTGATCCAAGAAGTCAATTGACGATGCAACTTGGGAAAGTTATCAGTCAATTAAACAATGAGTCCCAGATTTCATCCTCGAGATCGAGAATGCTTTGAAGAAAGGGGGAATGTCGCGAGCTGAGGCAGAATTGGGGATAATTCAATATGAATTTGTGGTCAGCGCATTAGATGGAGAAGAAAGGGAATTGGGCAGTAAGGGCAAAGTTAAATGAAGCACGGGCAGAAGAATTAAATCAAAATAATTACTGCAGCAGGGACCCACAGTCCCACACTAATTAAAGGGCAATCGACAGATGAAGGACTCACAGGAGAATGGGCCCAAGGATGCCAGTACTGGAGATGAATCAAATGGAGAAGAATCAAGCGTTTTATGAAGAGATCATTAGCGATACAGTGGCCAACTCATATCTTACCCTTCCACGTGTATGCTGACATGTCAAGCGCAGATTCAATTGAACAATCCAATCAGTGAATTGGATTGATTAGAACTCGACCCTCATCGCCTATATATACGATATTAGACCGCTAGTTTAGATCATGAGGAATGTTATCCAACATTTCTAATTTCTTAGTTTTACTTACTCGTACCATTTTGTATCAACTTTACTAGTTCAATAAAATTCTAGAGTTTCTCATTTCAATTTGAGCTCTTTCTGTTTGTTTATCGGAGTTGAAGGTCGTCACAAGAGGAAACTTTTTTATTTTCGATTGAAGAGGAATCTCTAGTGTTCATATGTATATAGTTGGGACTTGGGATATCAAATGGCCACACAAATATTCACATGAAAATAATTGGCCACACAAATAGAGATTACAGTGGTTGAGATCAGAATCTGCTTCTTTTCTTTAGAAAAGGAGCACCCTTCTATTCTCAAATCTGAATCGTTCAAAATTCATCGTACGGTCTCGATTAAATCTGAATTATTTTAATAGATTAAATTGATTTGAAAATGAAAAGTAATTGAGGCCGTACGATGGATTTTGAACGATCCGGATTTGAAAACAAGAGGATGCTCCTTTTCTTTAGAAAAGGAGCAGATTCTGATCCCAGTGGTTGCACCTTGCACGTGAAGTGGTTTTTGGTAATGAAAACTGAAAATCATGTGATGTGACCCATTTGGCCATTTGTAATTTTGCAGCCTCTCTGAGCCCTAGAAGAGGCTGCAAATAGGCACGGTCCGGTCCGGTTCAAATTCGGCCGGTTCACGGTTTCGCACGGGTCACGGTTCTCACGGTCCAAGGTTCTATACAGTTCGGTTCCGACGGTTCTAACTTGAAATAGTTGGCTCAAAACCTTGCTAGAACCATGGTCCAATTTCGCACGGTCCGGTCCGGTTCTAGGTTCGGTTCCGGTCCTAGACCAACCCCTATTACCATTTATTCATTTGAATGTTAATTTTCCTTGCTTAATTTTTGCACCCATCTTATAAGATTTTTATAAATTATACACTTTATAATCATAATAAGATTTTGCAACTAAATATTTTTTTTGAAACAATGAAATATAATTTTGAGAATAATGAAAAGAGCAAAAGTTTAATAATAATAAGAATATGTGAGTATGAGGTCCGGTCCGGTCCGGTTTTGTCACAGTTCCCACGGTTCACCGGTTTAGTAGGGTCCGGTTTAGTTCGGCTCTAGTCCAAAATATTAGATAAAAACCTTTCTAGAACCTTAAATTGAATCGGTCCGGTCCGGTCCGGTTTTGAACCTTGGTCTGGTCCGGTCCGGTTTTGAACCTCGGTCCGGTTCGGTACGGTTGCGGTCCACGGTTCCCACGGTCCGGTTCTTGAACCCCCGGTTTTTTTCAAAACACTAGCCTCTTCGGACTCCCGACTCCCGGGTTACCAAGTCACCATCACAATAAATTCACCACTTTAATAAATCCGGCTTAGCTAAATTATATATACTTGATTTGTTTCTTTAATTTGATTTACTATATATATATATACAGGGATGGGCTATGGTGAGTTGTGAAGTAAAATAAGTTTTTATTTCACGCTCGTATTCCAATTTGAAAATTCAAACAACCGATCCGAGCCGCTCAACATTTTCTCCATATTGAAATGTGCTTGGAGACTAAATTTTATATTTTTTAGAATTTTTTTACTATTTATTAAGCCACTTTGAAAATCGCAGATTCGGATGAACAGTAAAAAAAACAGTAAAATTTTCTGGACCATTGGATCGGTGATTTTCAAAGTGGCTTAATAAATAGTAAAAAAATTCCAAAAATTATAAAATTTGGTCTCCAAGCACATTTCAATATGGAGAACATGTTGAGCGGATCGGATCGGTTGTTTGGATTTTCAAAATAGAAATATAGTGCAATGGAGTAAAAACTTACTTTACTTCGCAACTCACTATAGCCCATCCCTATATATATAGAGAGAGAGAGGGAGGAGGAATCAAGTTACAACAACGGTTTTATTTATTTTCAAAGTCCAAATCGTTGATCCAAACCATTCAACATTATTATCTAAATAAAATGTGTTTCCAGATCAAATTTTACATTTTTTTTGAATTTTTTTTACTATTTATTAAGATGGGTACAAAATTCAATGGTCTGAATTTGACTAGTTTTTATAAAATACTTAATAAATAGTAAAAAAATAAAAAAAAATGTAAAATTTGATATGAAAGCACATTTTATTTAGATAATCATGTTGAACCGTTTGGATCGACGATTTGAATTTTTAAAATGAAAAAAAAAATGTTGTTGTAACTTTATCCCTCCTCATATATAAATATATATATATATATTAGAATTGGGTATGGTGTGTATGCATCTATTTAGTAGATGTAACTAAATTAATAGTGTGTCTGCTGTAAATAATCTGCCACGTATATAAATAAAAACTGAACAAGTGGAGGTGATTTATAAATAAATATATAACTATCAAGAAAGATTGAAGATAGCGCAGCTGAGGCTGAGCGGTTGTGGGCTGAAATCTAAATTTATAGTAATGCCATTGCCAGCCTATCTATCTTTTCCTTTGTTATATTTATTATACTATACTTACTCATGATATCACATGACAATGACAATGCCTCTATTCCTCTAAGATGAAGATCAATAAAAATATATTACTTTTAAACATTTATGGAGGGGTGGGGTGTCACAGAAAAACAACACCTCGATCTGCAATTAATATCTACAGTGGCGACGAAGCAGCATCAATGCTTAAAACAATCAAATTAAAGCGTTCATTCCATTTATTTATTAGAAATGCATGCTTCATAGTTCATACTCATACTTTATATACTGTGATCGAAATAAAAAAAAAATAATAATGAAATTATAATTCAATTCAATGGAACATGCAAAACATGAAAATTAAGAATGAATTTAGAGTTGATATGAAGGAATTCAATAGTTGATAGCAAATACAAACCCCAACATTTCACTAAATTTACGAAATAGTGCCATTAATTAGTAAAGACAATGGAAAAACTGAAGCGAAATATATAAAGATGTAGTTGAAGCTAAGAAAAATTAAGGGTTGAAGACGAAGCTGAAGTTAGCATATCGATCAACCAAGTTGACTTGAAACCCAAGTAAGTAATAAGATAAATATATATGCATGCTTCTTCATTCTTCTCTTTCTCTTTCTAATTGGTACGTACAAGTATTGATAGTAGTTACATATATAATTCAATTCAATTCAATTCGATGGAACATGCAAAACATGAAAATTAAGAATGAATTTCGAGTTGATATGAAGGAATTCAATAGTTGATAGCAAATACAAACCCCAACATTTCACTAAATTTACGAAATAGTGCCATTAGTAAAGACAATGGAAAAACTGAAGCGAAATATATAAAGATGTAGTTGAAGCTAAGAAAAATTAAGGGTTGAAGACGAAGCTGAAGTTAGCATATCGATCAACCAAGTTGACTTGAAACCCAAGTAAGTAATAAGATAAATATATATGCATGCTTCTTCATTCTTCTCTTTCTCTTTCTAATTGGTACGTACAAGTATTGATAGTAGTTTTACGGGTATTGATAGTAGTTACATATATAAGTCAATTCAATTCAATTCGATGGAACATGCAAAACATGAAAATTAAGAATGAATTTCGAGTTGATATGAAGGAATTCAATAGTTGATAGCAAATACAAACCCCAACATTTCACTAAATTTACGAAATAGTGCCATTAGTAAAGACAATGGAAAAACTGAAGCGAAATATATAAAGATGTAGTTGAAGCTAAGAAAAATTAAGGGTTGAAGACGAAGCTGAAGCTAGCATATCGATCAACCAAGTTGACTTGAAACCCAAGTAAGTAATAAGATATATATATATATATATATGCATGCTTCTTCATTCTTCTCTTTCTCTTTCTAATTGGTACGTACAAGTATTGATAGTAGTTTTACGGGTATTGATAGTAGTTACATATATAATTGGTACGTACAAGTATTGATAGCAATTTTACGGGTATTGATAGTAGTTACATATATAATTGGTACGTACAAGTATTGATAGTAGTTTTACGGGTATTGATAGTAGTTACATATATAATTGGTACGTATAAGTATTGATAGTAGTTTTACGGGTATTGATAGTAGTTACATATATAATTGGTACGTACATGTATTGATAGTAGTTTTACGGGCATACGCGCGTTAACACTTGTATAGATCGACTTAAAATTATCGATGATCATATTTTACAAAATAAGCCAGCATTGTATCATTGTATCCTCTCTAATTTATATTAAACCAACTATATATGATAGTGATACTCCTGCAGTATTAATTTCCAATTAATGCGAGCATTGTTGGCATTTTTTTTTGCTCTATGAATATTCGTGCACATGCAGTACCTCTCCCATAATTCATATTTCAAAACACATAACCGTTTGCACTCTTCTAAGAGTACAAGACATTATAATCAATCTATTCAAATTTCTCATTCAACATATATATATAATTGTCCGCTTAATTTCTCATGTTAACAAACATTATGAATTTTACATTTATCACAATCACCCTCCGATTCAAAAATTTCCATTAGTTTTTGTTAACACGCTAAAATTTTCATGTTTTCATTAATCAGTCTAGGCTGAAAAATAAAAATAAATTCTCTTTTTCTAACAAAATTAAATAGTAACAAATTCCACAAATTAAGATGATTCCCGAATTAGTGATATATATAAATTATATTATTGTTAAATCCAATAACAAGTATTTTTATAATGAATATTTTGTTTTGACTTTGATTAATGAAAACATGAAAATTTTATTTTTGTTGATTAATACCTTATAATTAATCGATCTACTGAGGAGAAAATTTTATTTTTGTTGATCCTTTTGGTCTAGTTCAATTAATTAAGAAAATAATTAAATAATATGTGTCTTTGTCAGTTCGGTTATGAGATTTGCTTGGGAGCAGCTTGGGTCCGATGCCCATCGGACTCAAACTGGATACGATGGGTTTCATCATCGTCCGAGTCACTTTAAGATCCGTGCGTTCTGCTTGCGCATTCGTTTTCATATACATGCGCACGATCTTAAAGCAAATCGGACGGTGATGAAACCCATCGGATCAAGTTTGAGTCCGATGGGCATCGGACCCAAGCTCGTCCCGATTTGCTTACAATCGATATACGACCTATTTTATTTTCTGTATTTTTTTTTCTCTCATTGAAATTAATAAGCTATTAGAAACAACTTTCCAAATCTGTCCTTAATTTAGTTCGAGTAACTTAATTGTACTTTAATTTTGTATGCGATAAGTTTTAACAAGGAAAAGAAAAATAAACACCTCCTACTCCTACTTCCTTGACAGCTGTGATTTCGGATGTATATTAATTAATTAATTAATACCTATTTTTCAAGATATATAAATGATCTATTTCAGAATATGTATGTATATCTCGATCGCCATTAGAAAAAAGAAAATATATATGAGCTAGATTTAATGCATGCATGTTTCATCGGAGAAATTTTGTGAAAATTTAAATTTGATAACACTTAGTTAAAATCTTTTCATTGTAGAAAGATTCGATGCGAAAATAAAACTGGCGTAGAGAAAGGAGAAAAGTCCTAGAATTGTTGGTTACTAAAAAATTGAGAGTTCAATTTCTTCTCACGACTTCGCAGCTTATGCGAAGATTTCAAAAAACGAAAATAAAATTGGCGTAGCGTAGGAAGTAGGAACATATATAATAAAAAGAGTGAGAAGAAATTGAATACACTTAATTTGTGTATGGATGAAAGAAACATTAATATTAGCAGCTGTGCTGTGCGCTCAGCTCAAGGGAATCCCATGATCGACTGACAGGGTCCCCTTCAATTCCCCCTCTTAATTGTCATACATAATTTGTTTTATCTTAATTTCCACCTTGTATTTCTAAAGAAATTAAAAGTGCCTTAGACTTAGTGCCTGCCCTGCATTAATTTAAGCACGCAATAAATCCCAACTCTATATATAGCCATTAGCCAGTGCCACTAACCTCACCAAATACCTGCTTCTGGATCCAACTCATCGACTTGCTTAAATATTTCTTTATATATATATTTTTTTTTAAAGACAAGTGGCGTACCACCCATTTCTATTAGAAACCAAAATGCACCCACATAGGTACTTAAATATATATGTTAATAAATTAGTTTGATATGGTCCAATACTCCATATGGATATGGATCTCTCATCTCTCTGTGAGGCTATATTTACTGTGCACAGAGTCTTAATTGCTTCTTGCTTCCCTCCCTCATTTAAATATTTTTTTCTATATATACTTTATGCCTTTCTTTAATTAATTGTGATTTGGTTCCTCATCTCATCACCTTTTCAAGGAGCACACATGAGTCATGACTCATGACTCATGACGTTGACAACTACAGTTAGTACGCCACTTTACTCTGAATTTTTTTTTTGACACCCTACAAATTCGTTATTAATTAAAAACATTCAGAATGGGTTATATTAAAAAATACCACTTCCGCAAAATCATTTCACGCACCAGCCAAACTGAGTCCGTACAAGCCTTTTGTGCACCTCTTGGTCCGCAACATTATTTGGCGCACCGGAGCCGCGCAATGATTTTGCGTACCAAGAGAACGCACAAGGGTTTGGCGCACCAATAGGTGTGCACGGAAATTAACATACTTGCACATATTTTAATGTGCTTAGCACAGATCTTGATGCAATCAGATGGTTCTTATAAAATTGGGGCAACAAGCCAGTCAAAGACGCGTTTTGACGAAGCTATCAATTTTTTTATTAAAGCCATCAAAGACGTGTTGGGACGTAGACCATTTGACTAAAGCTGTCGCATCAATTGTTTTATTCAAAGTCCAATTTTGTAAGGACCATCCGATTGCATCAAGATCCGTACTAAATACATTAAAATCTGTGCAAGTATGTCAATTTCCGTGCGCACCTATTGGTGCGCCAAAACCTTGTGCGAATCTCTTGGTGCTCAAAATCATTGTGCGGACCCGGTGCGCCAAATCATGGTGCGGACCAAGAGGTACGCAAAAAGCTTGTGCGGACCCGGTTTAGCTGGTGCGCGAAATAGTTTTGCTGGAGTAGTATTTTTTGATATAAACCGAACCGAGTGGTTTTTAATTAATAACGAATTTGGAGGATGTCAAAAAAAAAAAAAAAAAATTTCGGCCACTTTACTGGAGTCATTACTCGAACCTTTAGCTCCTCAATCCACTTTAAAAAGAAACAAAATAGTTACTTAATTCAAATGCAACTTTTTTTTTTTAGGATAATTTTGACAATTGAAATGGAACTTGTACAGAGATGACGTACAATTTCAAGTCCCAATGACGACAAAAGATTCCCCCAAGTAGATTCTAAAAGTTGCCAACAAACAAACATGACGGGTTTTTTATATATAAATAATGATGACCAAGATATATAATAAGAGTACAGATAGCCAAAACAATGTTTAAAAGGGTTTTTTTTTACTCTATTCATATTTTTTTTTTTTTAAATAATTGAACCATCAATCTGATATTTATATTGATATATGTTTGGAGATCAAATTATATATATTTTTTTAGAAATTTTATACTATTTTTTTTATAATTCTTTAAAATCAGTGTTTTTTATTTATTTTTTATTTAATAAAAAACTATGATTTTCAAAAATAATAAAAAAAATTCAAAAAAATATAAAAAATCGACCTCCCAATACATTTAAATATAAAGATCATGTTAAAAAATTCTCTTGATATTTGAATTTTGAAATAGAGATATGAGCGGAAAATAAAATACTTCTTTGGCACCGTGGAATCACTCGTATAATAATAGCAATCTTGCGAGCTGTAATTTGACGGCAAATAAAAATATATATAAATATAGATCCATAAACCATAGGACTGGTATTAGTTACCCCTGCCTCAGCCTCACAGTGTTAGAATTTAGAAATATACATTATTTTATTTTATTAGGTTAGAAGGCTTTCCTAAGCCCAATATATAGAACCAAAATTTAACAGGCCGTTTTAGTAAACTTGATAATAAATAAAAATATGGAGAGGAATTTTAACCAACGGACAGCCCATCGAAACCCACTTAATAAATACTTGGATGCAGCATTCAATTCAATGGGGGAAGGAAGGAAATAAATACAAGGCTTGGCATCTTGGCATCTTGGCATGGCATGGCATGGGAAATAATTTTTTTTTACTAATGGTCTTAAAGTGATTAAGCACCCATGCCTAGCTTACAGAACCCGGATTTATAACAAAATAAATAAATGTTATTTAAACAAACAATCCAGCTGCTGCTGCTGAGTTTCCCTCTTCATTTTCTTTTGTTTTATAAACCTCAGCATACATCTCCTCTATCATAGGCTTCCATAGCCTAACCCGTGCATTGATAAACCAATTGGATACCTAATATGTCACAGTAATTAATGATATAATCAGACTATCACATTTTAAAGAAGATATAACAGTAAAACACCAAATCCTAAAATGACCATACGCTTAATTGTATTTGTATGGGAGCATAAGAAAATTGTTACATACCTGGCTCCTGGTTAAACCGCTTTTTACAGCAAGCACATCCTTCTCATTATCACTAGGATACCTAATAAAAACTAAAGTATTTCAAAAAAATACGAAACCACTTCCTGACTTCTTCCGCTTACATACACTACAAGAGTGTAATTTATAAAAAAAAAGAGAGAAAATAAGAGAAGATAAATACAAAAGATATTATAAACAACTTACGGGCGCAGAAAGTTCTGGAACATCCAAGCCTTCAAAACTGAAACAGATTTTTCAGGAAGGCCCCTCTGAGGCCTCCAGATTTGCAATTCAGTCCTCTTCAATTGCTTATCTTTCTGTGATGCCCAGTTCTTGATGAAGGAAGATTCAAAGGTCGTATCTTTACTAGTGTGATATTTTGGAAGGGAACCTATCTCTCGTGTGATTCTTTTCCTTAATTGTTTGTAGAGAGAAGAGATTGTCAGGTGCGCAAATGGGGCAACAATGTTCCCGCTGTTGTGCAAGTCAGTTAAGGCATTGAATTTGGAGATTATATTTTGAATCTCATCCAAGCACTTGTTATATTGGTTATCGACCTGAAATTAAGAAGAGTAAAAAAAAAAAAAAAGCATTACTCAACTGACAACGGATTACAATTGATGCATGTCCATATCATCAGCAGAAGTGGTACTGGTACCAGTACCAATACAGGTGCTGCTAAATGTATGCGCAGGTAGCCGTACTGCATACTACTTTTCTACATGGAATTATTATTATTACTATAATCAAACCGATACAATACTGGTCGCCATACACCTGGTATAATCAGTACATATAGGAAATAATGCTAATCCACGGCATCTTTGAGGTGATACTGCACCAGTATTCTTTCAAATTTACATTGGTATGGCACACAGGACTGGAGTTGCTGGACCTGACAGATACCAGTGTGTGATCCTTGGTAATTGATAACGGAGTGAGCCCACATACCAATTGAAGCATGCGTAGCAGTTCCGCTCTGGATGCATTAATATCTCGTTGCACGAAATTGCCCTCCATATCCACATCAGCACATGTAACACTACCAGCCTCTTCTTCTAGACCCAACATCTCACTTGAGTCAATCCCTGAAACGGCGCCTCTACTAGAGCGTACTGGTTGGGTACTAGGAGAATTAAAAGCACATGCCGTGTCGGCTAACACGTAACTCGTAACCTCAGAAAGAATTTGTTGTACCACTTGTAGGTACTTTGACTTGACATGAGAACAGTTATTAGGTCTATGAAAAGGGAGCTGACCTGATTCAAACCCAGTAACATGACTCAGATTTGAGCAGCTTGGCTCTGACAACTGGGATCCAAGAGTCAGGGATAGCTCGTTATTTGTAATATAGTAAGATGGAGGGATGGCAAATGTAGGCTCTTGGTGGTTCAAATTTTCATAGTAGAAGTTCAAATCCTTTTTAGGAGCGAATAAGAATGAGCCGGCAAAGGAGGGCTGAATTGCAAAATTGGAAGAAGAATTAGCAGTAATACAGCTATCACTTGGGTTGATTGAGGTTTCTTCCATGTAAGTAATTGTTTCTTGAAAATGAGGGGGGCCTAAGAGAATGTTGTTTTGTATGAAATCAGTACTGTAGCTGGAGTCGGTACCATGAGGCATGCAATTTGAAGGAAATGGCAGAGCTGGTTCACAGAAGAAGTCGGTGTTGGGTAGAAGAAAATTGTTCATTTTTAAATATTCTGAGAGAAGCTATTTGGAATCATATGATAGACCTGAAATTTCAAAAATGCACATAGAATAAGCCCCTTATAATGTTATTTTCTTTTTCTTTTTTTTAACTTGTAGAACGTCTTGTTGCCAACGTTCTCAAAGTAACAAAAGCACTTCTTTCTTATATATTTTTAATGATTGATTTAGTTATAGTAACAAACAGTTACAGTTAAAAGAAAAGGAAAAATAGTACTAGTAAAAATACAGTTAAAATGAGAATAGTTTGGTACCAGTCTCAATGTCTCATGCATGCAAGTATATTAATTAAAAAGCATTATAATAGTACCGAACTAAATATTTAATTTATCCAAAAGGAATCCTAGTGCAACCAGAACAATCTGAAATGAGCTAGATATGAAGAAGTAGAACACACAATAATGAAAACATTTGACCTAATAATTAATCAGTGACCGGTGAGATAAAATGGTAAAAGCTAGAGCCTAGAGAAGAGCAGAAAAGAAAAGAGGTAAGATGAGAAAACAAACCTTGTGAGTTGTGATGTTAGACAAAGTACCCTGACGTGATCTCTTCAGAAAAAAAAAAACCCTGAAAAGTTTGAGGAGTAAAAATCTAAAAGTTAAACATGCTCTTACAATTAAAAATTAAAAGCCCTTTTGAACTGAACCATCCGAAAAAGGAAAAGAGGCCATTTCCATATAGAAAGAAAGGGTACAGACAGGGGAGAGAGTTCTCTAAATACTTACCCAATAATGAGAGAGAAAGAGAAGGTGTGCTGAGGCTTGAGAGTTGAGAGAGACAATGAATTCAGAGTCCCTTACTCTGAGGCTCTGAGCCCTGAGGTAAGGCCATGCTTTTAAAATAAAATACATACAGACATGTGGCCAAATAGAAGAAACCGCTTGTTCTCAAGCGATCAGAGACTTGGGTTTTCATACAGCACAAAAAAACAAAGATTATGGGACCCAATTGTAAATGTGCACTATACATACTCCTTCCCCATTCCCCTTTTAAGTTTTAACCTCTCTCTCTCATGAGCAAATATTATATTTATATCACCAACTTATATTAAATGATCAGCGAATTTGCAGGGGTAGAGATTTATGTTCATGTCAACAGTCAACACTCGTACAATAATCCTGTCATTGGTCGTCTTATTTTGAGGCTTTGCTACTATGCTTCACACTAATTTAAAATATACTTATAAATCGAACTTTATTTAAAATATATTATTTTTTATATGGATCATAGATACGGTTGATCATAGTTCATAGTTCATAGTTTAGTTTGTTTGTAAATTACAACTTTGGTTTCATATATGAAACGGGCACAAAGTGCCTTTTATAAAAAAAAAAATAGATACGGTTGATCTAATGATTCCCAAAAATTAAAAAATAGTAATTTTTTATAATTAAATTGGTTGTTTGTGTTTTAAAAAGAGAAATATTAGTGCATGATACGGACTAATCAACTCGTTATACTTATGCATAGTACTAGTATTACAATATCCTCGCTCTCTCTCTTATTTTCTCTTAAAATAAGTTTGCTCTTAAAATGTTGCACAAGTAGAGTAGTGCTTTGTCCCAAATCAGTAAAACAAACACCTTTTCGTAAATTATTGCGCTAACAAAAAAACAAAATGATTGGCAAATGTCCATCGAGTAAATAGTTATTGGTTTATAATATAATATCTGCAGGCAGGAAGGCAGGTGTTAATATCCTTCCTTTTAGGATTAGGAAACAAACAAACAAACAAATATCTAACCAGATTCCAGATAGAGATGGCTGATGCCTCAGTTCAGTTGTGTGCAGCTAGCTAGGTTAACAAAATAAATATATTAGTTGAGATGGCCAAAATGAAAAAAAAAAAAAACTATCCGATCCGATTGGCGATTGCTCTTTTGCTCTTTTCTCTGTTACGGTGCATGCATGAACATGATATATAGATTACATTATTAGATGCAGTGCAACACTCCAAGTAACTCCAAGTGGGGAGGGATGAGGGATTCTGTATATTTCTATCGTATTGAATAATTGCAGTGGGGCTTGCACTCACAGTGAGTAGTGAGTAGTGACTGTAGTGACAGTGCCAAGTAAAAGAAAAGACAATGGCAAAGGATTTCAAGCCTCTTTAAAATATTTATCGGGTTTATCACCTCATGATTGCAATGCAATGCTCACTGTAGGTGGAGTGGAGGCTCCTACCCTATTTAGGGACTGACTTAGGGGTGGGAGGTGAAAACTGAGAACTGAGAACAAATCACAAATCACATTAGTCCCAAAGAAAAAAAATCATAATTTATTATTAGTACTAAAATAAAATATTGGTCATGTGTTGTTGATTCGTGTCGATTGTATCCTTCCTTAATCCCTGACCAGCCACCAGCATTCTTCCTCTTCCTCTTCCTCTTCCTCTTTGTTTGCTGCTTAATTTGCATAGACGATATCATTAAATTAAGATAATGAAGGATGAAATACTGCTGGTGCTGGACATCAGGACATGTATGTAATGTGTGTAATGTATGTATGCATAATGAATCAATTCAATGCAGCCAAAGGCCGAAGGCCAGAGACCAGACTACCAGAGAGCCAGTGTATGTAAACTGTAAATTGTAATTGCAGTTTGGATTTATTAGCAGTAAGTATTTTCAACTGGACACTGTATTTCTGCAATAATAATAACAATATATTATTGGAATTTCAAAAAATAGTTT
The DNA here is from genome assembly GCA_964058825.1 of Carex arenaria. Taxonomy (NCBI): domain Eukaryota; kingdom Viridiplantae; phylum Streptophyta; class Magnoliopsida; order Poales; family Cyperaceae; genus Carex; species Carex arenaria. The sequence continues at coordinate 49,266 of CAXKVW010000860.1, forward strand.
CTCTCGAGGATCTGAATTTCTTCTGGCCAGCTGGGCCCCCAACAGACTCACTCCTTCATGCGTCACCTTACACAGCAGCACCAGTCTTTTTCAGACTTGCCAGACATTAACAAACAAAAAACCAACAAAATCAATACAATCAATCTTTGACTATCTAACCACCAAAAACTTAGTCAATAATAACTGTATTGTTAACCTTAACGCCGTCGCCCATACCCACAGTTTCTTTAAATATACATTTTATTTACAAGGTAAGTTGTTCTCTCACTGTCCACCCTTCATAAATGGTGAAAACGGAGTCAGTACTGCTAAAATCATACTTATATCCCTTTTAATTTTTCGAATTCGGATTCGGATAGATAATACGGATACGGGTTGAATTAAATATTTATTAAAAAATATTTAAATTCACAATATTTATTTAATTATAATAGTACATAACATATTTTTTTTATAATCCTAGTACCGTATCTGTGCGTTGCAACATGAACATATTATAAGATTGAATAAAATATAAAGAGACATTTTTGTTTAACATTCAAACAAATTAAAAAAATGAATAAAATATATTTCGAAAGTTTTAGATATCCTTCATTTTCTCCAGATCGGAAATATATAATTATTTTCATCATCACAAAATCAGCTCTTCATCTATTCACAGAGATATAATAGCTCTAATAAATATTATTTTTTCTCTTTACACAATGAATATAACATATCAGAAATAATGATTTTTTATATAGATTCGGAAATATTGAATAATTTTCATTTTCATTGTCGAAATAAAAAGAAAGAGGAGAAATAAAATAGAGAAAACGAAGAAATAAATAAGAAAATAATTTAATTGCAGGAATCAGATATAGCTTTAAGAAAAAATAAAAAAACAAATCACTAGAAATACATTCAATTTCAATTGTGACAAACTATATAACAATATGTGTGGTTAGTATGTTTTTAACTGAATTTAGGCTTCTACACATAAAACAGATGTATTTAATCAAAATAAAATATATTATGTAATTAGAGGGCTAATATTAAATCTGAAAATTCATCTTTCAATCTCAGTTGTTGGTGGATCAGGACAACTACGTGTGTAATATAAGAATGGAGATATATTAAACTATATGGTATATATCTACTCTTTAGATACAGATAATTGAAACGTAAAATCATATATTTATTCATATCCACGAATATTCGGATATTAGATATCTACGTTTAATTTTTCGAATACGAATTGAATATTATTCATATCGTTTTCACCCCTAATTAATATATAGGTGTGTGACTGAAATTTTTTGTGACAATGAAAAAATAGAGAAAATATTTCTATACCCAACCTTTTGTACCCACTTTTTATCCATCTTAGTTGGATAAAGCTCCAATGTCTTCCAACGATCTTTCTTTTTAATGAGCTTTCCCTATCTTCTCTCTCTACAAAAATAAAAATTTTGGGTCTCTCCTTCCGATTTCTCTGCTCTCTACGCTTTGCTCTCTCATCTCCTGTCATCCTCTCAACTTTGCTCTCTTTACCTGTGGCCAAGGGTCTGCTCCGCCCCTCCTCCCGATCTCTCAACTCCGCTCTCTTCGAATATTAAACTATTACATGATCTACTTAACTGTTTTATAAGATGTATCAATTATTTTACAGGTTTTATGCAATGGTTTTATAGGATGCATCAGTTATTTTACATATTTCGATCAATAGTTTTTCAGGTCTCATGCAATAGTTTTATAGAATATATCAGTTATTTTACAGGTATTATGCAATAGTTTTACATGATGTATCAGTTATTTTACATGTTTCATGCAAAAGTTTTATAGGATGTATCAGTTATTTTACATGTTTCATGTAATAGTTTTATAGGATGTATTGGTTATTTTACATGATTGATGTAGGATTATGCCAATGTTTTATAGGATTAAGACGTGAATTTTTTTTTTAGTTTTTGATATCAGTTTTTCTTTTACCTAAACTAGGTTAAAAAGAGGTGGATGCTAAGTGTAAGGAGTGCCATAATCAGGGAACAAATTCAATGGACAACGCCATTTTTGTTTTGCGCTTTATTTATAATCTGATCACTGAGACACCTCACACTTTCACACAGGTAATTTTATAGTTTAAAAGTTTGCATCTTTAAGTCTTGTAGTTTACATCTAGAATTTTTACAGTATTTATGTTTTATAGTTTTCATTTGTAAGTTTTGTAGTTTACATCTTCAATTTTTACAGTATTCATATTTTATAGTCAGCATATGTATGTCTTGTAGTTTACATCTTCATTTTTTTATAGTATTCCCTTCAAGTTTTACAATATTCATATTTTACAGTTTACATCTTCAATTATTACAGTATTCCCTTTATTTTTTATAGTATTCATATTTTACGGTTTACATTTTCAATTTTTACAATATTCCCTTTAATTTTTGCAGTATTCATGTTTTATAGTTTTCATGTGTAAGCTTTGTAGCTTACATCTTTATTTTTTATAGTATTCGTGTTATACAGCCTAGTAACTCCTGTTTATTTTATTTTTTTGCAAGATGATATTTCGAAGGAATGTCTCATTCTGGTTACAAAACTTCTTATCCATCCAAATAATGTGCACCAAAGAGTTATAAAATAAAAATGTTTTGGAACAATTTGTTTGTTTTTTAGAATAGTTGTGCTTGTGTTTGTGTTTTTAGTACAGTTGAACAATATGTTTGTATTTTGTTGAACAAAGTGTATGTATCTAGTTGAACAATATGTTTTGGAATAGTTATGTATGTGATAGTCTTTTTAATAGTATTCATGTTTTGTAGTTTCCATATGTTATTTTTATAGTTTACATTTTTAAATTTTACAATATTCATCTTTTATAGTCTGGATCCGTTATTTTTACAAAATTCAAGTTTTACATTATCCATCTGTAACTTTACAGTACACATAAATTTATTTTATATTATACACAATGTTATTGTACATGATTATAAATAAAAAATACGAAAAAAAATCTTTTATTTTTTATTTTTTTATTTTTTTTAGTGTTTCTGTTCACAAAACTTCTAGAAGAATAAAAGTACACAACTTGACAGGTTTTAAAAAACAACAAGTACAGTTAACTGTCAAAGTACGACATCAATGAAAGTACAAAGTACAGCAAGTACAAAAAATTGAGAAGTTACGAGAGTTGCTGTTGTTAGAAATCCTAATTACATATTATATATGATTTGCTATTGTTTTTTACAGTATAGGATATTTAATTTTACTACATTCGCGCAGTCAAATGACAGTTAGTTTGAGTAAAAAGTGGATACGTAACCTTGGGTACAATTAGTCGGATCCATAAAAATAATAACAGGGAAGAATTAGAATAATAAATACCATAAAAGAACTAAACATACCACGATTATTACCAGTCTTAATATTGTTCATCAACTTAATTATGTACAGGCTCAATATTGTGAATGACAATTTCAAAACATAGTTACATGTAAAATATAAGTTGATGAATATAATTATGTACGGGCTCAACTTATATGTAAAATAATTACATATATTGTCAGTATGGTTCGCCGGATCTGATGATAGAGAGTTATCTAAGGTCATTGAGAGCATCGCTGGATTGTTATCTCCTGATTGGCCTTTAGTTGATACTGGGTCCTCCTCTTCTCCTAGTGTAATTGCTATCAGTGATTGCTATTAGTGGATTTTATTTTGTTTCTTTTCTTTGCTTTGTGGATATTTGTGCTAGTTGGATATTTGTGTTCAACTAGTTTAGAATAAGTGGATATTTGGTGCTAAGCACAGTTTTGTAAGGACATTGTTTCGTAATGAAACAAGTGGAATTCCACTTTTGCAAAAAAAAATATTGTCAGTATGGTTAAATAAAAATTGGACATTAATACGTCGTTCGGTATGTAAAATTTTACTTTGTAAAAACTTAAGTGATAATATTTATAATATTAGGGAGCAGAGATGAATAATTAATTAATTATCAATAAAACAGCCAGTAATAAATATTGTTCTCACGATATAAGACAAATTTAACCCCCTCTCAAATAATAAGACCTAGGAGAAAAGAGGAGCAAATGTGACTCTCAAAAGGTTTCAAACTACTTTATATGATATAATTACAGTGGGGCTATCAAGTTTTAGGAAATCATATTTAGATGTACTTTTCTATTTAATAAAAAAAAATAAGCGCCAATAATTCTGCAGTATCTTCTTGGTAACCAAAAAACAAAAAAAATCTGCAATATCAAATGAATCTGATTGGCATATGGCCATAATATATTCTAAAATGTGCGCGTCTAATATATTAAGGCTTAAAAGTAGATAAAGTAAAGACTTTTGAAATGTGAGAGTCAAATATAAAGACTTTCGAAATATGAGAGTCAAACATAATTGAGGATCATTCATATAAAAAATTTCTATGGAAAATGAGGACTAATTTTACAATATCATTATATTTTATTTTAAATTATATATAAAAAATATATAAATAGAATAATTAAAAAAATTGGGGTCAATTGACCGTCCTCCCTACTTAAGTCTCTCCAGCACAGAAGCACAATGGTAAATTTAAGACTGAAAATGCACCCAATCAACAAAGCCGAATTCAAAAATAATTTAACAAGATGTATGATTCATAATTAGTGTATAATTAGGATATAATTTGGAATGATCTGTTTTATTACAAGGCATATCGATATATCAAAATTCCGATGTCTTATGAAAGGGAATAGTAATAATTTGGTATAATTCAGAAAATTTCAGAGAAAAAAATCAGAAATTTATGTAATTTATTTATTGTTAGAGATGCTAAAAACAAAAATAATTCATAGATCTCATTATTATTATTATGCAGGCAAGCCCATATACGCAGGGCCTGTTCGGCTGCAGTCCGGGAACGGGAATGGACACAGGAACGGACGAATAGTAAACAGCGGGTTACTGTTTATGTGGAAAAAAAAAAATTATGCGTGAACAGTAACACGTGGGATTGCAGCCAAACAAGCCCGCAGTGAATGTAAATCTGAGTCTGAATTCCAATGAATTAGCTACTTGAGTTCCTTGTGTTTTCTTCTGATTTTAATTTTTTTGACCCCCTTAAAAGTTAAAAGTTACGTGAAGTTGTGAGCTTGAATCCAAAGAGTGAACAAGACTAGAGTACTAGTAACATTTATGAGGAGGGAGGAGGGAGGAGGGAGGAGGGAGGAGGGAGGCCCGGGCCCCCCCATTTTTCTCCACTGAAACAAGTAATTCCTTTTGGATGATAGAATAGAATTATCAATTATCAATTATCAATTATGGTCGCGGATTGCCTTTCATTTAAAGAGTAGAGTACCTACCGGTCCTACCCACAGGCTACAGTTACAGACTTACAGTTACACTTTAATTATTATTTGTTTTAGACAAGTCCGTAGGCTACAGTTACAACTTACAATTACACTTCTCTTTTTCTTTTCTTTTGTAGGTCCCATCCTCCCTCTCTCAAATTGTACATAATTCCTTTTCTTTCTCTATTTCTTCTTTTTTGTTTCTCTAAATATCTTTAAAAAAATAAAAAATTGATTGAGTTTCACACGCAAGCTGTCCACTCTAAATTACTCAAAAAATGGAACGTATCCAACGATACAATTAACCACAAACGTCGGATTAGAATTAACTAATGTTACTCAAAATAAATAAATGAAAAATTGAAGGAAGACTTGGAACTGATTTGGATCTCCAAGACTCCAACAAATAAATAAATGATGATCAGAAAGCAGTTTGGGGGCTTATTAACAAAAGTACTAGTTGGAGATAGATGATGTAAGCAAAATCTAGTGGGAAAATGATATCCTGACAGACATGATGTATCTTTATGGGGTCCCCTCAACTACGTGGGCTTGGTGGTTATTACTTCGAGAAATCAGATGATGAGATCGCATCGCTCCCAATTTACCCAAATTACATATTACATTAACTCTCAACTCTCAACTCACAACTCTCAGCTCAGCTGCCCTTCATTCATTCAAAGCCGCTGATATTACATCTGTTTGAATTTTAAAAATAAATATAAAATATAAATATAAAATATAATTGGAACATAAAAATAATTAATAGAGCACCTGAGCCCTCGTGAATTTTACCACTTGCGATCGATCTTGTATCAGATATTAAAAAGTTTGTACTCATTTTGAGTGTCCTGACTCCTGACTCCTGACTCCTGAGGCTGAGTACTATGTTCGACCCTGCACTAGACTAGCCTAGCCTATTATTCAATCTAATTTCATGGTTACACGGTGATCTTCTGTCACATTAGCCGCATCTGAGTCCGTGTGGCATGCGACAATTGATTGATAATACTAACAAAATTAGCCAACAATTTGCAAGTTATCAGATTTGAACAGTTGACGGATCAATCCCCATATTATTCAGTATGCCTCAATTATTCACAAATTTTATGGATTATTTACGAATTTTACAAAATATATATGAATTATTCCATGGGCCAAAGTGTTGGTCTCAAAGACACTTAGAAGGAGGTGAATAGAGTCTTTTAAATTTTTTACTGAGTTATAAGTCTCTAACGTTTCTTATAGTTAACATTGGCGGAAATTATGATAACTTGGTCATAAACTACGATATGTAATAATAAAGTAAGAGTATAGTTTAGAGACACTCGACACAAGAGTTGTTTACGGAGTTCGGCACTAACGCCTATGTCTCTGAAGCTTGGCGTGCCTTTTTTAACCCAATGAAAAAGGTAGCACAAGTTGAAACTGGTGACCCCTTACACCTTCTGAGTATCACACAGCCCTGAGCACGAAATCGGCTCAGCGAGCGCTACAGCTTTGCAAGTAATAAGGTGAGCATAAAGACTCAAAATTAGAAAATATGATCACGCAAGATCACTCTAAGAGTTGGTTGTATTTATTGAGTAAGCTTGAGATTGATTGAATATATTGAAGTTGAGGTGTACAAGCTATAACGACTTTTTCTAGATCTGAGAATTTGAAATATTGAAGTTTGTGGCCGCTAGAGTGATTACCCAAACCTAGATCATGCTTCTATTTATAGAGAGCTGATAAAAAGAAAGTAATTTGGCTCTACCGTTGTAACGGTCCCATTACCGTTGCAACAGTCCGTCAACTTAAGCTAGGTTTGGACGCCGTTATCATCAACGGTAGACTTACCGTTGTGACAGTAGTCACCACGGTAATCTTTGTTTCCTCTACCATTACGCACCGGTCCAATCCGAATTATACCGTCACGAAATCAATAGTGTAATTTATTTATTCCGCTACAACGGTTACTGAACCGTCACAACAGTAGACCTTACTTAGTTTAGTCTCAAACTTATTTTACCAATATTACAGATTTGATGTCCTTAATCTTGAGGTGGTCTTCTATTGTCCAATTCTTTGCACTTCATGACCACATCCTTGATATTGATAGAAGTTTAATATTTCATCCTTGATGCATGAACCTGCATATTATCTCAAGACAAGCAAACTGTAAAATTCAATTTATATATGTTTTGCAAATCTAGTCAAACAGAAAAGTAGATTATGGCACAATCCAACAATCTCCCTTTTTTGACGATTTGCAAAACATATATATCAAGTGAGTGCACAAATTGGTTATTCCCATAAAATTCAATTTTTTTTTAAATTGTCTGTTTTTCCCCTTTTCTCGTGTTTGTGTTTGTAGTGCCATGGAATACCAATATAGCATGAACTTGTAACATCTCTCTCCTTTTTTGGAAATGGTCAAAAGAGTTAGAGTAAAATATAGCTATGCTCAGAACGAATAGAGGGCTCTCCTCAATTCATACACTCCCCCTTAATTTGGTAAAATTGTAAATTAAGGTCTAAAATTAATGTATATGAATAAATTAAAATTAAAGCGTAAATAAATACACTAATCAATTGGATGTTGAAGTTTATAAAGTACAACGTATTAATTCGGACTCTATTTGTCATGACGTTTTGAAATTAAATTTATTGTGAATTTAATGTCTAACAACATTTGCTTGATCTACTGTTTCTTCTAAAAGTCAAGAGATGCTGAAATTTGAAAAAATCAAGACTATATGCCTCTTAAACTAGGCAATAAATTAAAATTTGATGCATTTAGTTAGAACATTTAATTTAGTCTCTTAATTTGATCATTTATGTCGTCTTGTAACGGAATATTGAAATTTTATGAATCAAAATAAGAATATCTCTAATTTAGACAAGATGTTGAGATTAATTTGATTAAATTGATCAAGAGTTTTATTCCTCTAAAATATAGGAAGTGTTGAAGTTTTATATCTTGATAAAAAAAATATGTTTAGAAAAAAAAAAGAGTATGGCGTAATCCACAATGATATGTTAAGACATAGATAAAACTGAGTCTTGTACACAAATAACCTTAGGAACAATAGATTACATGGACCAAATCGAGTCTACCCCCTTTTTTTTTTTTGAGAGGCATGGCAGAAGCTACCAGCTTACAGTATGAGAAAATAAAAAATAAAACACAGTTTACAAATACTTCCCAATCGGGATACTTAGAGTATATTTAGTAATCAGTACGAATTAGTGGAGTATTTAGTCTAAGACGAGGTAAATTAACATGATAGGCTTGGAACATGAAAATTATTGATTCTAAGTAGAAATAGGCCAACCTAGTTGGAACTCCCATCAAAACAAATCATGAATTAAGAGAATATATCAAGTGTTGAACTAGCCAAGGGATTGTGGACCAAATGCCCCTAGACTTCGTTAACTTGATCACAACCTTATTTCTCTTATTTTAATTTTAAATTAGTTTTGCTACAAACCAACTCCTCTTGGGTATTGAACCCAATAATTGTGTGATTTTCAAAAAAACCCCCCATTTACTTATTCGCACTTAATTTAGGATTAATTAATTTAGTAAAAACTATAATTGCCTTAGTCTTTGGATCGACACCCATAATCACTACAAGGCTAGATTGTGCGCTTGCAATTCAATCTACTTTGCGTATTAAGGCTCCTTATAAATTTAAAGCAATAGTGTATGAAATAGACCGTTTAATTCTATACCCAGAATATACATCACGACCCCTTACACCTTCTGAGTATCACACAACCTTGAGCACGAAATCAGCTCAGTGAGCACTACAGCTTCGCAAGTAACAAGGTGAACACAAAGGCTCGAAAGTAGAAAAAGTTGATCACGCAGGATCACTCTAAGAGTTGGTTGTATTGATTGAATAAGCTTGAGATTGATTGAGTATATTGAAGTTGAGGTGCATAAGCTATAACGACATTTTCTAGATCTGAGAATTTGAAATATTGAAGTTTGTAGCGGCCAAAGTGATTGTCTAAACCTAGATCATGCTTCTATTTATAGAGAGCTGATAAAAAGGAAGTAATTTGGCCCTACTGTTGTAACGGTCCCATTACCATTACAATGGACAAGTGGCACTAGTGTTCTAATATTAACCCTCGACTCGGGTACCGTCCGGACCGGACCGTGCACGGGTTCGGCAGGTTGACCGGACCAAGCAAAAATCCAGACCCGGGTGCTATTTTTGAAACTAAACCCGGCTGTCCCATGACCCGTCTCGGACCGGGTTGAACCCGGACCGCCCGTGAACCTGTACCAGCCCGGACCTTCATTACATATCAAATATTTCAAAATTATAAATTATTATTTAATTAAACGAAATTTAGAATCTAATTACGAAACTATTGTTTTTAATTAAAATTTTATCATTACTAAACTTTTGTATTTAATTACTAAATTTAGAATCTAAATTGTACAAAAAAACTAAAGAAAAAAAAAAGAAAAAAACAGAAAAAATAGAAAAAAAAAGAAAAAAACCCGGTCTGGACCGCCCGGACCGTCCCAATCCGTTGACCCGGTTAGCCCGGACCACCAACCTGTGCGGGCAAGGGTTGAGTTTCAAAATTTTTACCCATCCTACCTGTGCCCGTGAACCTACCGAACCTATCGAACCCGTGCCCGGCCAACCCGTGAACCCGCCCAGGTTTGACCCGATCCGTTCCGGTCCGCCCGTCAGAAGAACACTAAGTGTCACCTAGCAATATGTATTGTAATTACCCAAAAGATATAGATGATAAGTACTAGCTATATCACAACTCCTAAAGCAACAGTTGCCTCGTGTCAATTCCATATCTCATGATATCATGAATAGATCCAAGGTAGGAATGTGTTATCCTTGCAAATCTACTCGTTTCTCGATTCTGAAATAATTCAGTAATTATGATTAACTCCTTAATCATATGTGCACATACTTGTATTATTTCATTAAGGGGCCCAGTGATATCATCGCTCATTTACACGAAGGAAATTAATATTCTTGATAATTACTATCTCTCCACATAAGAGATACTTACTGAGGTAGAATCTGTATGATTGCTAGTTACGGATAACGTTAGATAATACTCACAAATACGTATTCTCATGTGAGAAAAATAATAATCTCATACCTTAGAATTTCAGACACAAGTAAAATATTAATGACACAAACACAATCCATATTAAATATTTTACTCTGGTCACGTCCAATCTCCTGATTTTTATTAGCTATCCATTTGATTAAATTGACAACTCCTTGTCATATGATCTGCAGAGCATGATCATCATCTAATCCAAATACTAATCTTATACCGGTAATCAATGTTACTTGTTAATTACCAAGACTATGAACACTTTAGAGTTTACTAATACCTGTATAGAGTTTCACAATTCTAAGTCCTTAACCTGAATGATCTATAAGTAATAAAATATTCAAGAAACAAAATGATAAACATAACCATTCAATTACACTAACAAAACTTAAAAAAACAATTATTCTATGACTGTCTTCTAGATCATTATGTTAGTGCTTATTTAGGAATGACAACTTTTTACTAATTTGAATTTATGTAAAACTTATATACACCACTGAAGTTAAATATAAAATTAAGAATAAAATTTTGCTCCGTGCATGAGGTTGTGAGTTTGACATTGAAATGAAGATCTTTTGTGAACATTTAAAAAAAAAAATGAAAAGCTAGATCTATAAAATTTTCAAGAGTGAGTCTATGGTACTATGCATATCACGGGTTGATCCGTAATACAATTCAATATTTATTTTTTCAAAACTTCAATGGTCGATCTGAACCGTTGAACATAATTTTCATATGAATATGAACTTGCAGACCAAATTTTAAATTTTTTTTACTATTTTTTAAGGTAGGTAGAAAATCACTTGATCTGAAAATTCTGGACCATCCAAAAACAGTGATTTTCTACCTATCTTAAAAAATAGTAAGTAAATTCTAAAAAATATAAAATTCAGTCTGTAAGTACATATTCATATAGAAATCATGTTGAACGGTTTGGATCGACTATTAAAATTTTGAAAAAAAAATATTAAACCGTATTAGGAACTAAATCATGATATGCATATTACCATAGACTCACTCAATTTTCAATTTGCAGTAAATCTTAAACGATGTTTTTAATTTTATTAAATCATGTTACTTTCCAGAAAAAAAGCTGCACTGCTTTGGGAATTGGGGGAGGGAGAGGGACACATCTTTGAATTGTTAAAGTTTTCACAAAAGAACCCAAGAGAAAACGTTGCTTTTGTAGCTCTATAAGACTATAAATATAATCATTATCTCCCACTGTTCCGAAAGAGACAGGGACAGAGGAAAGGAGAGAAGCTTATCTAAAACTGATTTAATATTTGGCAATACGAACCATTAAGCAAGTTTATCATGGAATTGGATGGCAGCATCAAGTAATAAAACTACTACGTTTTTAAATAAAGATCTTAATTAAAGTATTATATCCGACAATATTTTTGGAAATAATTTTTTTTTTTACTAAAGGTGTGTATGATGACAGACAATTTAATTAGTCGCGCGGTAAACTATACATGAAGACAAAGAGTTAAATTTCTTACAACATTATTAACATGCAAAATCTATATGGCAAGGAATGTTAAGCAAAATAAAAAGAGATAACACGTGGGACCAGCTTTCAAAATCTATATAGCAAAATCTATGTTGCAAAAATGGGAAAGCTATTTGTTACCACTCATCAGTCATCAGTGGTCACTACTAAGTACTAACTACACACAAGTACAAGAGCGTGCTGGTATATTTACATACACAAGTACACAAGACAACAATTTTGTGAGTCCCAAAAATAATTTGTAATGAGAATTTTCGTCGTGCACATTAATTGCAGTGATAGAGGTGCAGAGAAAAAGAATCCTGACATAGATAGAGGGTGGTCTGTGGTCTGTGGTCTGGGAAAACGAGAAGCATGTAGCATGTAGCATGTTGCTAGCTGACTGATATCTGTGGCGTGTATCAGGCAGGCACTGTGAGAAAGATGGATAAGAGGTCCAGAGGAGCTCCTTTAGTTTTGCCTAGTAGGCGAATGAATGTATCATGTATGTTTGCATAATGCATCTGTGAGAAGCACATGCTTTTGCACCTTGCTTCCCATACCGCTTCTTTATATACCAGTCCGGCCTATCCACCTATTAATTAATTAATTCATTCATTCATTGTGCCAGACTAGCATAGGTAATAGGATGATGGGTAGCAAGTAGGTTTGGCCGTTACCCCACTCCAACCTCTTACCCTCATCCAACTCTCCCTCCACATACTTCCCTTGTCAGTCATAAAGTTTGATTGAAAAGTTGGTATTAACTATAAAGTTTCTTTTATTATCATTAAGTGATCAAATTCATTCATGGTTAGGCTCAATTGGCTGTTAACACAGGTCACAGGTCGTTTAAAATGCTTCATTTTTTCTCATGTATCATCACCAAAACAAAAATACAAGGAGCTCTTCTTTAAAAAATTGGCAATTTGACCATATACATACAACAACCGTCCCTCAACCTTATTACAGTACGTATTCCATTATTCACATATATACAACATATAATAATAATAATAATAATAATAATAATAATAATAATAATAATAATAATAGCAATAATCAAATCAGGTGCACCTTGCACAACAATTTCTGCACTTGATGAACCATAACACAAAAAATCGATTTCAAACCATCATCCCAATGAATTGCTATATGGGACAAAATTATTCACATTAAATCACTGACAACCTGCTGAATTTACCAATTAATTAATCTGACCAGAATGAAACGAAGGAGAACGGCTACTCCATTCTCATCTCTCCCTTGCAACAGCCACATTGTCCCGAGAAGGAACTTCAAGCCAAAGTTTCATCAGATCATACACTGTAAACCCTATTGCTACGGATGGAACTACCTGGTAATTAAATTTACCACAGATGAAGTCACCAAAGAACAAATAAATATTGTTACAAGTATAGTCAAGTATTGTCAAAGCAATGTCACAAGCATACAGCTTGTACCAATCATCACGTGGAAATGCTAGTACAAGCTAACCAAACTGAACCAAAAGTTTCTGGAGACCTATTTTATTTGTGGAAATTTTGCACAAGTACTGCGTTATGAAGAATATGCTGTTAATTTGCTATGTATATGTAGTGCACCTCAACATTCTTTTTTCTGAAAACAGTGGTATACATCAGTACCACCAGTTTCATAAATCAAACAAACAGATTTTTACAGTCAACAAACATTTTTCAAAAGTTAGTTGTAAGAACTTTTTTCTGAAAATAGTGGTACACAGCAGTACCACCTGCCAACAAAATACCATGCCTGTGTGTTTCTATTTAGGATGGGCTCCGCTTAAGATATAAAGTCTTGAACAAGGCTTCAAATAATGGCCAATATGCAACTCTAGGAAGCATTTCATTAATAATGCATCTAACTGGTATTGTTAATGATTGATTAATTAGCTTTTCTCATACCTTCAAATAGTTAATGCTTAGACCCGAGAAAAGCTGCCTCCAGCCTTGAGTTCTTGCTATTGTAATAAGGATTGCTAGTGTACCTCTCATCTTTATCTGATCTGGTACTGCAAGAGCCTGAACCTGTACAATGAACAAAGCAAATTCTTTTAGGATCTTGTGAGGCACAAAACAAATAATAAAAAACCAAGGATTTAAATTCTGAATGCTCGTGATTGAATCCATACTGGTCAGCATTACAATTGGTCGCCTACCATACTTCTAGCTTTATTACCTAGAAAAGTTGACACAAAATCATACTATATTACCAAAAATTAGCACTAAATGGTTTGGTAAACATACTAAATACTAACATAAATATTCTTGTATTGCATGCAAATGACACAGCTGTCAGAACTGAGGACAAAGTGTAAAATAGACTGATGAACTGCCAGCATTTATTGTTTCTTGTTTCGGTATTAACTCAACAGAAATGCTGTTGATTCCTCAAAGTCAAGGGTCAACAGCATTGGCTTAATATTACTTCAATTTGCAGCAAAGGAAGCTGGCTTTAACAAAAGTCATAGCAAAATTATCAATTTCTAATGGAATATGCCTTGTCCAGCAACCAGTGAATTAGTTCAGTGCAATTTGCTAAACCCAAAAGTATTCAGCTCCTTAAAATAACAGACTGTTAATTTGTATTTTTTAGAAACAGTAAAATAGTTGATTTAATTTAAAAAAAAAAAGCCTGTAATACCTGCATTTGTCGTCTGACTACATCAAGAGGATAAGTTATGGTCTGGCTCAATAGGCCTGCAATGGACCCACATGCCAGGTTCACAAACACATTTTTCTTGTGTTCTACTGGTACATGTCTCTTCATCTCTTCATAGAAGTAGAACTTCAATCCGGCATAAGGGAATATACCATATAATGAGGGCGCTGTTAGATAAAAAGAAACATGCACTGTGAATGATTATGGACTATCAGATTAAACTCCACTACAAGGACACACTACTGCATAATAAAAATTTCAGCGTTTTGGAGCCCATTAACCTTCAGTTGGACTGAAATAATCTTAGTTATACAACTGATTGTGATTAAGCACTAAGTAAGCTTCAATCGAGCAGATAACCCTAGAGAGTGATTGTTTCTATAGGTAAGGTCATTACCAGCATGATCTGACTCGGACTTCTGCAACTAGATTGTTCAGCTACTAGAATTTCAAAACTGAAAAAAATATGATTTGACAACAAGTAAACTAGAGAAAAAGGGAAAGACGTACCAATGCCATGGTAGAGTCCTCTTATGCCATTTTTCCTGAATACTTTTTCTATACAATCAAGAATTCCTTTATATATATCCACATTAACTGGTACAAGCTTAGATGATGTTCTCACCTGTCATCGTCGAATGGAAATAAACAAAGACAAATATAAATACTAAAAAGTAAAAAAGAAGGATAACAGAATCATTCATTTGATTTTTAAGAAAGATTTGAACCTTGCTTCAAATGGAGAGAAAGAAGAGATAAAATGTTACCTGATAAGCTAATTTGGTACGGACCAAGTCAAGAGGGTAAGTGAAAATTACTGCTGTAGCCCCAGAAATGGAACCAGCCATTAAGTCAAGTACTGGGCCCTGATTGATAGCAGGGTATGCATGTATAATCCATCTTCTATACTGTTCGTATGCCATATAATGTAACGCTGCATATGGTATAATACGTGCCACACTAGCCCCATTTCCTCTAAGAAAATATTAAACAAAGAAAGAAATATAATAAACAAAAGAAATGTAAAAGATTAATTGGCAATGACCTTTAAATAGAAAAGTAAACAATGTATCTAACCTTCAATCAGAAGACAATGTCGATAAAAGAAAATAAAACTTTCACTCTGTATACTGAGAAATAATGAAATATCCAAAATAGCATGCCTTTTTAATGAAACCAAACTGCCTTTCATTCTTTGCCCATTTGTCTAGAGGGAATGCAAATAGGAGGACCACTTTTAGAACTTCTTTAAGAAAAAATATGTAATATTTTCCTTAAATCATCAGGAGCATGTTGGATGTATTGAAATTTACAGGCATGTACAAATTTTCCAAAATTGCGCAGATTACAGGAAGAAGATCAACTTTTTATACAACTTAATAAAACAGGAAGTCCTTATTTACTCAGTATATTTACAAAATAACCAGTGTAGCAAAAAAAAAAGTGTTACAGAAATCACCATACTACCCTTCACTTTTTTGCATAAACAGTGCAATGAAGAAGCCTGGTTTCACTACTAAAATAGAAGGAAATGTGAAGGACATCATTATTTCTGGAGGGATCTCACTTGACAATGACTTGTGTTGATAATATGTTCTCAAAACAATTCGAATAAGGTTAAAAAATAAAAAATGTAGAGCTATAGGTATTTTGTTGGATATATAGATAGAGTGCCAATCAAAATTCACGCAACTTGAGCATCATTTTATGATGCATCAAGAGCCATTAATTTGAAACCATTGTAAAACTTAAATCACTTGATGAAACAGTAATACAATTTTATGTACTATATAGATCATGCTTATAACATTGGATTTTAAATTTAAAACATTATTTTTTATGATTATCAGAATTGTCAAAATAAATAATTATCAAGTGATCCTACATACTAAATAGAATGTATTTGAAACTTTTAACCAAACACAGGATCCGTCCCTTGAAGAACCTTACAAGATGAAATAGAAAATGTACCTGTAAAACCCTAAAAGACCCTCAGTTTGAAAAATCTTCCTAAACGATCCAGCTAACCCAGAACCTTGGAATTCTGCTCTTCTAGTCTGGTACAGCACATATGTACAAATTGTTGGTCATATTTGTGTTTCCAAATGAAGGAAACTAAATCAGGAAAAGGTAATTGGTAGGCAATAACATAAGGTAAAATGATAACAAAAAATCTCAACTCTTAAAGCTGCCGACCAAGCATTAACAGTCTGTACCAAGTCTGATCAGTACGCTATGATACTTGTACCTCTAATATGTCTACTTTCACAACAATCTGGTCCCAGCTCATCTCAAAATTAATTAATTTTGTGTGCATCATTGTGCCCTAAGATTAAGTAATGCCTTGGTGATGGAGGTTGAGGCTAACATTTGTGAATTTCCATTGAATATTTTACTGGCAAATGGATTTGAAGAAGAGATAGATTGCCAGATACCAATAAGTGGTATTGCATGCAATTATATGTTAGGAGCAATCACTTACATGTAATGTTATTACTGTTCCACCATTTGCAATTTTATTTAGCTACTTGACCTGCTATATGCGTTTATTATTATTTTGTTTTTTTTTTTTGAAATTAAGGAAAATTTCCATTGGCTAATACCAAATTGAGTACCACTAGACTAGTGTTAAAGGCCTAGTATTACAGAATTCAGTAGAAAAGCTTGATGAATAGTGGCCATGGAAGAATGAGAAAATGAGTAAGATAATAGAAACGAAAGATAAAAAAAAAGAACCGACCTGGAAAAGAATTTTGACGCGTTCAAGCGGAGCGACGGAGGTCTTGGCGACGCCGCCGGCGATCCCTCCTGCGATGAGCTCCTTTACGGGAAGGGGAATATCGAGCCACGCACGTCGATCCTTGCCTTCATTCCGTAGCATGGCTAGTGTAGAGCTCTCTCGTAAATGAGAAGAGCAGGTAAAGGTAAAGGAGACAGCATAACAGAGAACAAGTAGAGAGACGGGTCGAAGAAGGAGAGGGGTAGTTTCGGAAAAGTAGGATGTCATACTGTGTGTCATGGTTGGTTTGGTTGATACTTTTACTTTGATTCCATTCGACGAATTATTTATTTATTTATTTATATTTATATTTATATTTATTGTTGCCAAAGCCAAAGCCTTGTTGTTGACTTGTTGGTCTACAACAACCCGTTTCCTGGGCTTGGGCCACCAGCCCACCAGTGCTCAATGCTCATTGAATAAGGTATGTACCTTCTTTATCTTTACCCCTGAGTCCCTGACTGCCCTGAGGTAAGATTTTGATTGAGCACGTGATAGATAAGTCATTATTCAATTTTGTAACCTGCAATTTGTCAATTGTCATACTGACATACAATTTTTCTTTTCGGACATTAGATACTCCTGTCCTGTCCTGTCCTGTGTATTATATTCTTTTAGGCTTAACAAACAAACTAAAACGCAGCACGCAACGCAACTATATAATATTCCACTTGTATTAATAAATAAAAGTACCGACCCAATTTTGGTTTTTGGGTGTGGGTGTGTGACTGTGATGTGCAGAATAGAAAGCGAATCAATCGGCCCAACACCTCCTCAAGTCCTGATCCTGATCCTGATCCTGATTGATTGTTCATTTGCAAGGGCGCTAGCTAGCTGTATGCCCAGCTCGGAGCACAGATGGATCACATCACGTACGCATACAACACGATTAACAAACACTGGAACTGGATAGTGCAAATAAAAGTGCAATGCCTAAAGAACAAAGGGCATTATTACTCATTGGGTGATTCGTACTGTGGAGAGAACGTTGCTCCAGAATCTTCCCAGACACAGACAAATTAAAGGGGTGGATGACTCATGACTTGGGGGAGGAAATAACTTAATTAATTGCCATACAATTAAGACAGTCCTCATAATAATAGTGGCTGCTGTTCTGAGCGATTTACCAGTAAGTACTATATCACTGAAACACTTGCTGCTATTGTTACCTTTAGTCAACATTTTGTTTTTGACTTTAATTCTCCTTTTGGTTTTTATTTATTTGTCAATTTTCAAGCTCAACTGTTCTCAGCGTTTCTTTCTTTTCAAAATATTCTAGTTACAAACCACATCTAACTTTAAAAAATAAAAAAGTACCACCTCACCCAGGAAACTTCGCCTATGCAATTCTGAAGATGAATCAACAATGGTTTGAGAGTCGTTTGCTCTGTCCGGCTGCTCGCCCCGCCCTCTCCACCTTTTTCATCCTTCTAGTTCACTCTGTTTCGCCCTCAGTTGAGTGGATGACTCTGTCGCTCTGCCTGTCTATCTCGATTCTTCGGATTCGACTGAGGGTGTTGTGAATTTGTTCCACTCCCGTAGTATCTACTATAACTAGAATAAGGTACGTGTTACTTTGGTTGTTGTTGACAACAAGATTGCAAATAGTTCTCCTTCCTCCTCTCTTTCTAGCTTCTTCTTCTTTTCATTCCTCCTCCTTCTCTCTAAGTGGTGACTATCATAGTCTAGTTGATTCAGTTTTCGATATGATTTGATTCAGTGCCATTTCGGCTTAGTGATGACTGTCCTGATCCGGTTGAATCAGTTCCTCTTCGATTGTGTATTCTTATGAATGGTGTTGATTTTGGAAAGAAGACGACGTTTTGTTTTCAAAGAAGGATTTGATATGGCATAATCTACTAGTCATGCAACTCGAAAAGTTACTATTGTGTCTACATTCATAGAGAAGAAAATCGGAAGACCTACCATACTTGCTAATTAGGCACGAATAGACCAATTCATATTCTTTGGCTTTACGCATCTTTTCTGACATAACAATTTAGATGATTTTACAATTAAGTAGCTTAATTAATATATGGATTTTCTTGCATAATTAATAGCTATAATGTGAATATATGAATCGATGCAATTCTAGTTGTCGAACTGAAAACAAAATGAAGGTCCATAGAGCTAGGTCCAGATTAGCTAGCTAGTTTTGCTTACACGTACCACAGCATACATTTAATTATCGTAAAATGCACAATATATGCGACTCATCAGTCAGTAGAAATTAATTAATTGCTAACATTAAGTAAGTACTTTTGGAAGAGCCTCATGAGAAGTGACATGTGGCATGTGGCATGTGGCATCGGTTGAAGTGAACGTAGAATTGGCATTTATAACTAGGCTGAGAAGAACCCTCTCAAGCTCCTCAGCATCAGCCCAGTCATACATTTGGGCATTTATGTCATTTTGCTTGCTACAAATGAGGTCCCACACGGGATAATTTCTTCTAGGCATCATTTGGTCTCTCTCACTTAGCTTCAATAAAGGGCAATAGTCTCCCTTGCCATCTCCCAAGTAAATTATCCTTTCTACATTGCCTTCTTTGTACATTGATTTCTTTATCCTTTCAATTATTGAGCCCTGCATGTTAATTAAACTTATTAATTAAAGGCGCGCAACAGATTAACAAAAGAATATTAGCTAGAGATGTGTATACCGGTATACGTACGTACCTTGCACATGTTAGGAGGACAAGTGGCAAGACTACAGCCATGAGATGAAATAGTGAAGTCATGGTAAGGAGAAATCCTTAGCCTCCCCTCATTGTCCACATAGCTTGGGTTTGTGTTTATCTCAGAAAAATAATTCGTTAAACCATGGTGCTTTAGTATGCTTTCAATGAAGAATGTGTTTGCATCGCTCACTATTCCAAGTTCACACCTGAGTAAATTATTATTATTATTATTATACAAAAACAAAGAGTCTATTCCTGCCTTGATTTTTATCCATGCCCAAAAATATATAGAAATCGCCAACTATGCCTAGCAGATCCAAAAAAAATTATTTATACCCAAACCGGCCATTATATAGCCGGTTCCTAATTTTTATTAGAAACCGGCCACTATACCGCCGGTTCCTAATAAAAATTAGGGACCGGCTATTAAACCGCCGGTTTCTATGAAAAAATAGTTTATTTATAAGGGTGCACTGTTCCGAAATTTCCTTACAATTTATTTCATCAAATTTCACACTATCTCTCCGCACTTTCTCTCTTTCTCCTGCTCTTTCTATTTTTGCAAGTAAGTCCCTATATTTTATTTTATCTTATTAAATAGGCCAAAATGGTTATAAATTACTACCGTTTGTTAGAAATGGTTAAAATTTATTTAATGTATTTTAGCAATATGTAATTATGATTAGTGTTAAGTAATCGTAATTAATTGCGATTAGGTCAAAATGGTTATAAAATTGATTCGATTCATTAGAAATATTCCAAATTTTTTTAATGTAGTTTACCATATGTAATTTTGTTTGGTGCTAATTAATTGTGATTAGTGTTAAGTAATCGTAATTTATTGTGATTAGGCCAAAATGGTTATAAAATTGCTACAGTTTGTTATAAATTAGGGTATAATTTAGTATAGTTATCTAACTTGGTAAAATATTGTATAATTTAGTATAGTTATATAACTTAGCCTAATTTGAACATAATTTATATAAAATAGTATAATTAGCATAAAATAGGGTATAATTTAGTATAGTTATATAACTTGGTAAAATTTTGTATAATTTGTATTATTTAGTATAGTTATATAACTTAGCATAATTTGAAAATAATTTGCATAAAATAGTATAATTAGCATAAATTAGTATATTAACGTATATTAGCTCATTTTAGCGTATTTTAACGCGTTTTTACACAATTTAAGCTCGTTCAAACACGTTTTTACGCAATTTAAGTGCGTTCAAGCGCATAAATTAATTTAACTAACCATAATTTATGAAATTAGGATGGCTGGAGGTAGAGGTAGAGGACGGCCTAGACGTGCACCACAGGTTGAGCCACCGATTGACACCACTAGTACCGAGCACTTCAGCCCTCTCTTATGGATACCCCACCGTGAGCACCGGGTATCCCTGGTTTCCCGTGAGGTATGCTACTTTTTGTCCATATTTGAAGTTTAAATTTTGTTGTACACATTATGTAATACATTGTTATGCTATTTTTCAACGCAGGATGAGTTTCTGATGGACGTCAATTTTTCTATCCCTCGGATGCAGTATTTCTCATTGATGGACACGTACCTCATCCTGCTGGGACTGTATCAGATTGTGTCCATCCTGCAGGACACAACTGGCTCCATCAATGCATCTCTCATCACAGGATTAATGGAGCGATGGCGTCCCGAGACGCACACGTTCCATATGCCCTTCGGGGAGATGACCGTGACGTTGCAGGATGTGAGTGCCCTCTGGGGTTTGCCGATCAGGGGCATTCCCGTAGGCGGAGTATCTGACAGCAGAGACTTCGCACATGACATCGATCGATTGTTGGGGGCAGATCCGACACAGCTACGGGCCAATAAGGGGAAGTCCAGTTATCACATGCAGATGACAGTCTTGTGGCGGTACTTTAGTACCGGTCTGACGGACCCCTCTAATGAGGCTGATATTCGGAGGTAATAATAATAATAATATTTTACTTTGGATCTGTTAATTACTTTATGTAATAATAATACTAATCATCTACTCTTTTTTACATATACACCCGGGCTTACGTGATGGACCTCTTTGGTACTGTCATGTTTCCTGATGCCAGCGGCGATGGCATCCCCATGATGTATTTGCGGCTTCTGGAGGACTTTGATAGCCCGTCAGGCTACAACTGGAGTGGAGCTGTGCTAGCACAGCTGTACCATAGCCTCTGCACAGCTTGTCAGGTTAGTCATTATGTTGTTTGATACTTAATTATTTCATCAATCAATCAAATAAAATTTGTTGCAGCATTACGGCTAATAACCTCGGAAATACAGATCAAGGCCAAGCAGATGTACGGGCCAGTGCTTTTGTTGCAGCATTGGTCCTGGTCACGGCTACGGGTGGGCCGTCCCATCCCCAATGTGCCAAGGCCAGCTTGGAGACAGCCAAACGGTGATCAGGAGCGGTGGCCGGTCTACAGCAATCGATGGTATAGTATCCACCACTATCGGGATGAGGGGCACGGACGCACCATAGGTATCAGGATGGTGCGTTTATAGCTGCAGAGCCTGGATGAGGAGGAGGTGGACTGGACACCATATGCAGATCTATATGATAGTCAGCGGTTGCCTCTTCGTTGTCTTGAGCACTGTGATAGTTGGTGGTACCGAGGGACGTCCAGTGCAGCCACCGGTAAGTCGTATTTGTTATGAATCAAGTTAGTTCAATTTTTTTCATTAGTAGAAAAATTTATATTATTGTTTGGTTTGCAGGGTCCGGCTAATATGCCGCCGTCGCCACCGCCACCGCAGTACGAGCCTTCATCTTTCGACCACATGGAGGATTATGGGCTGACTATCAGTCTCGATGAGATTGAGAGCCTATCACCATCCATGCCGGGATGATATCCTACGGCGATGGCACACGACGGTGAGGCCAGCGGGTTACAGGCCCCTTCTGACTTTGCGGCTGGGCTGGCAGAGACTATCTTCTCTGGGGGATAATGATCTGTGGGAGACCGCATCACGTATCACGGAGGACAGCCAGCTGCACGAGAGGTATGGGAGGGGCTGCCCGAGAGGTATAACGGAGGACAGCCAGCTGAGCGATGGTCCCCTTCTGGACGTAGACGATGATAGTTTTTACTTTTATTGTTCTGTAGGATTTACATTTGATCTACTGTGTTTGTATTATCTCTGTTTATTTATTTATATTTTCTACTCTATGTCTGCATATCGTCTTTCTCTTGTGTCATGAGTATAACATACTTATAAATGTCAAAAATATAAAATCAATCACAATAAATTTAGTTGAAAAAACCAAATTATAATAAACCAATCAATAAATTTTGTCAATTAATTGTCTTAAAAACGAGAATTTCAAACGATTCATAACATATATAATTCAAAATTATGTTTCAAATATCCAGAGTGAATTTGATACTTACAAATTAGTCAAAAACTATACATTATCTGTCCATATTTTATAAAAAAATATTTTTTATTAGAAACCGACCATTAAATAGCCAATTTTTATTTTTATTAGGAACTGGTGGTTTAGTAGCCGGTTTCTAATAAAAATAGGAACCGGCTATTTAATAGCTGGTTTGGGTATAAATATTTTTTTTTGGATTTGCTGGATATAGTTGGCAATTTTTATGTAATTTTGGGCATGAATAAAAATGACGGCTATTCCTGGTTCATATTTTCAGGTCAAGTATAAACGGGCCAATCAAAATAACTTTAATAATCAGCCTGATATGAATATGATATACCCCAAAATCTAAACAAATAAAGGAAAGTTGGTCCTAAGTCCTAACAAATGGGCTGCCGAGCTGGCACAAAGATAAATTGTATAAAGAAAAAGAAATTATAATATATATATATATATATACCCAAGAGAATAAGCTGATTTAATGGCGGAAATGGTACGAGGGGACAAAGGAGCTTTGATCAGGATCTCTTTAATCTCTTCAATGGATTTCCCCTGTTCATGGAACTCCCCCATTATCTTATCCTATAAACACACACACACACACACACATAATGCAAACATCAATTCATATTATTTAACCACCACATGTGATATTACCAAAGAATAAGTTTATGAATACTAGCTAAACCCAAGGACAATACTAGCTAAAAATATATCCGAATTAAATTAAGATAATTATACAGAAAAGATTATACATTGACAGCTTGCTTTGATTGTGAAAAATCAATTGAATTACGGAATTAAGCAAGTGTCATACGTACCATAGCGGTATTCCATGGCAAGGTTAGCAGGAGCTCATTAAACCGGTCGGTACCACCAAAATGATCAATCACCCAATTATCGCTGTCGCAATCTATAATCGTTTTGTCAAAGTCGAAGACAATCATTGTTCCTTCCATTTTTGCGTTAATTAATTATGTAGGATTTATCAGAGTTTCCAAGGAAGGAATTAATGTAATGAGGCAGTAGTACCAAGTACCAAGGGTATTTAAGGAAGGCCCACCGCCCACATCTATCACATATTCACATCACATCCAATTCCAACCATGGCGTTAATTGGCATCTCATTCGAATAAAATTAATTTAAGAGAGGCTTAGGTTTCCTGTGGCTGTGGACCTGTGGTGGATATAATATATGGACAGGTCAGCATTCAGCAAGGAGTATATATAGGACGGATCAGTGACTCGCCACACCGTTCAGACTCCATATTTGCCACAGATAATAGGTAGGAAGGAGAAGGATATATGCAGCTCCCATTGTTATGGGATTTGAATTCAAATTGAATTGGTGCTTGGAATATTCGTTGTCTGTTCATTTTATTAATTAAGCGGTTAACAGAGAGATTAAGATCCGGTGCGCGTGACTTGAGTTGAGACAATTAATTCTCGCCTTTTCTTTCGTTCCTTTGTGGGAAAAGATTCGACTTGTTTGTTCATTTTAAATTTCACAGCTTTTCAGGAGTTTTTTTTTATAAACCATAATTAAAAAAAATAAAATTCGGGTTTCAGCATGATTAGACGGTTTTTTATAAAAATCATAAGAAACGGTTTGCCAAACCGTTCCTTACAGTAATTGATATTTCAAAACGAGCTGCCAATCCGTTTTTACCCAATTTTCAAATTTCAACAGCCCAAACTCTGTGGCCAACGTGTAGTTCACTTGAAATCGGATTGTCAATCCGTTTTTCATGGAAAACAGACTGCCAATCCATTTTTTTTTTTTTTTTTTACGAATTGGTGGAAAAACAGTTTGGGATCTCCTTTTTTGAAAATAAATTCTAAGAACGGTTTGGGAACCCTTTTTTTAGTAGTTTGAATTTTCTGTGGCGATAAGTGCTGTGGTCTGGAAAATTGGGTAAAAACAGATTGGCAGCTCGTTTTGAAATGTCAATTACTGTAGGGAACGGTTTGGCAAACCGTTTCTTATGGTTTTTATAAAAAATTGCCTAATCATGCTGAAACCAGATTTTTTATTTTTTATTATGGTTTATAAAAAAAACTCGCTTTTCAGGCCTGGTTGGTTTTCATTTGAACGGATTCTCTATTCCTCTCCATTATACAAAATGGGAGTAGAATTAGGGTCTTTCTACTAAGTTCATCAAACTTCTTTGTAAATTTAACTTGAAAATTTATCGGATTGATTTCAAATGATGAATCCAAAATCTTTGAAATTATTCCATCTTACGAGTGATGTGTCTACATGTGAAGAATTTAAACTTTCGAATTAATTTAGTAAAAAGTCAAGTGGTTAAAATTACAAGATTTATAAATTAATTTTAATGCATTCATTGATCACTTGACTCTATCTATACAAAATTAATTAAAATTTTAAAATATTCTGTAGGGCGCAAAAAGTCGCAAGGTTAGGTTAGCTAACGATGCTTGTATATTTGTGGGGGAATGCTCCTGCATAGGTTCAGTGCTCCAGTCTCTTAACAGACATGAGCGGGGCACCGAACTCGGGGCATTGCTGAACATCTTTTTGCATATCTTCCGGTTCACCCTTAGCCAGACTTACGTTCATGATCAGTCAGCCCGAGTTTTATTATTTGATTGTGGAGACGTTTAACTCTCGACGGGTGCAAGCCCCCGCCGTTAATGACATCAGAGAGACTTGTCAGGTCTAACTGAACACCTCGTTCATTCCGGAATTTGTGCCTATTTGGTATGAACTGAGTAATGGGACTAAAAAGGGCTAATGTATTGTCATTTGATCATATATTTGGGGTTCTCGATTGCTTTAAATATTCATAAGGTCATGTACATATAGCATCTATATAGACATTGGTCATGATGGAGGTACAAACATGACATTTTGGTCATGAAAGACTAATATACATATTTGCAACTTGATTATATTTAAGAAACACATGTTATGTTTTATGAAATTCATAGTTTATTTATAAAATATGACATTTGACTTAAGAAAATGGTATTTTGGTCATTTCAGGTTATGGCTGAAGCTTGGACACATTTAAATTTGATTTAGAATGATAGGGAATTGAATTTGGATTCATTTGGTTTTGGTTTGAGTCAATTTGGACTTGAAATGAACAAGTTATGATAAAAAAAATGACTTATTTGTAAATATTTTTATATTCTAGGGACTTGTTCATAAATTCTGGAAGGACTTGGATATGTAATTTGGGCTTTTGATGAGGTTTGGAATGAAATTTGGGCTTCCAGGAACCTATTTGAAAGGATTTTATACATACAGGGGCACATTTGTAAATTTACAGGGATTGCGCTGTGAATTTTATTTGTCGGAGGAACTTATTTGCAAAAGAATTATATTTATTTGATTTTATTTAATCAGAGATTAGATCTAGGCCTTTGGATTTGAGATTTGGACTTTGAGATGTGTGCTTGGACTTTGAGATGTGCACAGAGGTTTGATATAGGCTTATGGGCCTTTGTGATTTGGACTTAGGCTTTGAGATTCGGACTGAGTGATGTCTCTCATTAAATCTGACAACTGGGCCCCATATGTCATATATTCAAAGAACTATTTTGGGCTCTTGGATATAACATGTACATCAAGATTCGTATATTCATTTAAACTATATTTTGGCGCCTTCATCAAACGTATCATATTGCGTCAATATTCGTGCGCACTAATCAGACACTATTCTTATTGAATTGCATCAGACGACTCCAGTTCAGAGGAGGGTTTTCTTCTACGGCATTGCTCCGTCCAAGGCCGGCCCTGAACCGGTGCAGTTTGCATCATATCACCATCAGGAACTCATTGTACTTTTTGCCAGTGACGATAGATCACCGGAGACGTTGATTTTTGTCTGACATTGGCATTATCGATACCGGTTTGGAGCATGAACTGGATTTCATCATTCTACTCTGAGTTTTCTTCGATTGATAGGTTATTTAACATCGTATGAGCATGTGCGAGCTCAGAAGAGCATTAATTTGAAGTTTATTTGTATATTGAGCATGATTTGGTTCTAAGGAATCGGCACAGTGCCGATTTGGTACCGATACATGGTATAGAGTTCATGCACTGGCATTGGATCTTGAAATTGTTGTTTTAAATCATCTTTAAGACATATCAGAAGCATCAGAAGCATCAGAAGCATTGGATTTGGTGTTTTGGAGATATATAATTTATATTCATGTGTAGCATATATAACTTGACATTTCTAAATTTCATAAACTATATTTTTTTGTTCAGATTTTCATGAAGGAACATATTGGATAAGATCAAAGACATGTGATATGATGCATCAAGGACATTCAGGAGCATTTTTATAATTTTTTGAGAATTTATTTCTGTTTTTAAAGAACTATTCAAAGCTGTTAGGGGTATAATTGTCCAACACTGACAGAAATTTTGTATTTAATTCATGATTTATTTCTGTATGATATACAACTTGAATTTGAACAAACTTTGAGTCTAAATTCATTGGCAGAGAATGTAGATTTCAAATATATTTTTTATTTAATATTTACAGGTCATCTGATGCATGAAAATGATGAAAAAGTGAACTGGTATCAAATTTCCAGAACTGTGCATATGCAGTTTTTATATTTTCAGAAATGTGAACTTTGGAAAATCATTAAAAATAGTAGAAAAATCCTATAAATGGAAAATTTGTGAGGAAAGTGTTTATTTTTCAGTCCTCTATCAAACTGTATTTTTACATTTTTGATTTGGTTCATGGTTTGGTCCAGACTTGCTGATTTGTCAGTAGAGATCAAATCAGCCTATTTCATTGCATTTCTTGTACCAGTTGGTATTGCATTGGGCTTGGTTATTGGAATTGAACCTGGTACAGTACCAGAGATATATTAAATATGATTTGGATATGATCAAGGGCCTAGTTCACATCAGGACAGCATTTCAAGGCATGGAAGCCACTGTACAGTACCAGTATACATATAAAAAGATCAAAGCATCAAAAATCAAGCATTCAACAGTTTTAAAACATCTCAAAATGCTGTCAGAGCATGGGTTTATGCAGGGAGGTCCCTGGTTTTTAGAAAAATCATGATTTAGTGATCTTTTCACTTGATTAAAAGGACAAATCATTGAGGTTTCATTGGGAATGAAGTACAAATAAATGAGGTGACCCTAGTCACTGTCTATTTGCATTCAGACCCTCTGCCTCTCACTATTTGCAACTAAGTCCTTCAAAATGACAAAATTGAGAATTTTGGCAGCATAACAGTATGCTTTTGTCATTCTTGAAGGTTTCATTTGCAATTAGGACCTTGTATATTAAGGAATTGTAGAGGATACCATAAGGCTCAACTGCTACAACCCTTGTGCATTTTATATTTTTGTTTTGTTCATTTTAGACCCTTATATTAGATCTTTTAATCAAAATGACTTGAGAATCAGATGTGGGAGGATACCATAAGGCTCAACTACTCCACATCTTCATGACTTATCACTTTGTTAAAAGATCCAAGGGCAGTGAAGGAAAAGAAGAAGAAAAAGAGCAGAAATACATGCGTATATACACTCACTTCACATATTTTTGTATAAAATCAAGATCAAACATGAAAAAGATCATTATTAAGTGAAGAATACAGATCCTATATGATATCTAGACATGAAATACTATATATACATGTTTTTTATTTGAAAACAGTGAAGGAAAAGGAAAAAAAAGAAAAAAAGAAAATAAAAATTGATCATCAAGCTTCGTGCCTGAGCACAAAGCTCTCCCTTTTAAGCTTCAAAACAGGTGATTATCAGTAGAGAACAGATCTGGAAAGAGAGATCAAAGGAACAACAAGAAATATAACAAAAATCAACAGGAAAATAGAAAATTTCAAAAGAACTTCATTCACCTCTGAAATTATTACATAATATAGTCTAAAAAGACTCTCAAAACTATGCTATACCTATTGATTTGCAGAAAGGAGAAGAAAGCAACAAGCTTTTCACTTATGAATTTTAAAAGAGGCTAACCTAGAGCACTATCAGTATATTCTCTCTATTTTTTCTATGTATTTCTGTCTATCTCTCTATATATTCATCTAATACATGAGCCTTTATATAGGCCAGGAGCTAGGGCATGGGTTTTCATCATTTGCACTTGGTTCACTGTGCTTACATGTGTTTGATTATTGGTCTACACCATTCCATGTTCATTCATGTGCCATGCTGGCAAAGATCATGCTTTTAAGGTTGAATATCAGATATTTAATCATCCGGGTTCATCTCAGCCTTTGAATCGGTTTCCAATGCATCGGGCTTCATCTTGGCCCTTAATAGCCGGCTGACTCAGGCACAGGTGCAATGCGCATGACTAGGCACCTCTGGGGAGAACATTCCCTTATTTGGCATCATGTATGCATCATGTGACACGTGTTATCGGGACCACTGGCGCCAGCAACGGCTTCAACGCTATTGGTATGCTATACCGGCGCCGGTTTAGGCTTAACGTGTGCCCAACCTGATTAATGTGATCCAGAGCACGAGGGTTGGTCTAGGAGCATCGCAAACATCATACAATCGTGTCCCAGAGTTCACCATATCATCTCATGCATCAATTTGACACAATTTGTCTATGCCCGAACTGTACCGGGTTGCATTCCTTGCACCAACTCAATTGAACATGCTTTGATCAAATTGAAGCTTTCCATGCTGTCGTCTGGTATCTAAGAACATATATCCAAGTTCTTAGATCTTAATTTTTACTATTTCGACCGTTTCACTATCTTCTTCTCCATCGGATTCTTTGCAAAATTGGGAGAGAAAGGGATCATTCGGGTTCAAGAGAAGGCCGAAATTATCAGAGAAGGAGGTGTTAAATCATGCTTGCCTAAGCCTCCTCCCTGTTCTTTATGCATTAGGGAGCATTTGGAGTTCAAGTTTGCATTAGAGCAACGGGAGAAAGAAGAAGGTGACGACCCGTTATAACCCGTTCTATTCTTTCTCTCTTTTGATTGGTTTAGAGTGTAGCTAAGTCCGGCGCACTTATTGTCGTTTCATTTTTTTTTGTCACAATGCTATTTTGAAAGTTGAATGATCCATGCAATTTTTTTTATTTTTTTTATATCAAATTTATCCTTAATTAATTTCTTTCTAGTTTGAAATTAAAACCGTCTCCTTTAATTGAGAAGAAATGGAGAGCACTCGAGGCTCTTTCCAGCTTGTCTGCTTGTTACTTTACTCATAGCGGAGCGCTTTGATTACTAGAGTTATTGATTCTAAACAGTGATTATAGCAGTATAGTGGGAGGCAAAAAAAAAATATAGCGAATATCGCAGCTATAGCGGAAACTTTTATACATAGTGTTTTTTAATTTTCAAAATTTATAGTCTATATTCAACGTTCTAAATAGCAATTATAGTGGCATAGCAGGAAGACAAAAAAAAAAAAACTACAGCGAATAGCACAGCTATAGCGGAAACTTTCATACATAACATTTTTTTAATTTTCAAAATTTATAGTCTATATTCTACTAATTATCAACATGATCAATATTGAAGAATTTGGATAATAACTAAATGATAACTGATCTAAATCTATATATTTTTTTCAATCATGCAAATAAGAAAAATAAAATAAAAGGATATACAAGGTAATATTATTTAATAGTTCATACTTCATAGTATTACATATTATAATAGACGAATAGCAATTAATTTTATAAGTGAAATAAAGTTAGTATACCTATTTGAATACTTTATATATTATAATAATCAAAATCAGTTTTTAATGAAACGAACGGCGATAATTTACAGGTAAATACTAGACGAAGAGAAACAAAAGGAAGAATTAATATTTGAATATTTTCCGATATAGAATGAAAGACAAAATCACAAATATGAATAAAAGCATATAGTTCAGTTTAGCATGCTTATTATAGCAGATCATGTAGTTTCAAAAATATGAACAGAAGTACAGAATCCCATGTAAATTACAAAAAGCCCATGTAGCATAGCGGTAGCAATAGTGTGTAGCGCGTAACAGTAAAACCAGTCAACTATTACAGCTATAGTAGCCGTAGCTGAAATAACGCACTTTTATCTCATAGCATAGCTTTTATGGTCTGAAAAAACTATAGCGTAGCTACAACTAGCTATTTAGAACACTGGAATTAATGCATCCAACGATCCATGTTACATTACTATTTTTTCTTTTATTTTCTTTTCTGAATGATGGATGACATAACGAAAAAACAAGCAGCCTCGGTGTTAAGGGTTTTTTTTCAGTTCAGTTCGATTGAAACTGAACCGAATTAGGTAAACCAAAGTTATAATTCGATTTTAAAAATAGAACCAAACTGAACCGAACTAAAGTTTTATTTCGGTTTGTTCAGTTCAAACCGAAATATATTAATTTTTTTTATTTAAAGCAACTGTTTTGTATAGGGGTGTTCATTGGGTCCGGTTTAATCGGTTTTGGATCGAATCAAATTAGATCGGTTCAAACGATTCGGTTTTTTCAGTTTAATGGTTTGGTTCGGTTTGCTTTTTAAAACTGAATTATAACTTCTGTTTGGTTCGGTTTGAGATTTTCAAAACCGAAATAACCGAACCGACCGAACTTTTATATATTATGAATTTGGTCCCGACCGCCCCGGTTTATTTCTTAATCAATTGCTTTAAATACTTCGGTTTATTTCTTAATATCCCAATTTACTTCTTAATACTCAAATTTATTTCTTAATATACTTCGGTTTATTACAAAACAATGGGTTCAAATTAAAAAATTGATATATTCCTGTTTGAACCGAACAAACCGAAATAAAACTTCGGTTTGGTTCGGTTCGGTTGCAATGCTAATTCGGTTCGGTTCGGTTCTATTTTTAAAACTGAATTATAACTTTAGTTTGCCTGGTTCGGTTCGGTTTGAACCGAACTGAACCGATGAACACCCCTGATTTTGTAATAAACTGAAGTATATTAAAAAATAAATCGGGGTATTAAGAAATAAATTGGGATATTAAGAAATAAACCGAATTATTTAAAGCAATTGATTAAGAAATAAATCGGAGTATTAAGAAATAAACTGAATCGGTCCGGACTAAATTCATAATATGAAAAAGTTCGATCAGTTTGGTTATTTCGGTTTTGGAAATTTCCAAACCAAACCAAACCGAAGTTATAATTCAGTTTTAAAAATAAACTGAACTGAATCATTAAACTGAAAAAACTGAACTGTTTGAACCGATCTAATTCGGTTCGGTCCAAAACTGATTAAACCGGACCCAATGAACACCCTAGCGGTGTCCAATACAAACGAAGGAATAAATATATGTCATATTTGGTTGTAGAGTAAGTGGTGGAGTAAACCCTCTACTCCATCTTTAAGGAGTTAAACAAAGAGTAAATTTGAAGGAGTAAGATGGAGTAACATTTGAGTTAATTCGGATTAAGTTACCCCACCTATGGATTCCGCAGTTAGAGTAACATCATCTTATAATTTCTCTCTCTTCATTAGCATACTCTACCAAATTTCAACCAAACATGATTATTTTTATTCCGCCTTAGCTCGGAGTAAGAATCCGGAGTAACTTTACTCCACAATCAAATATGACCACAGCGACTAAGGGTAAGATCGCATATATAATTGGGAATAATATGTCAATCTATTCAGTTTGTTCAGTTTGTTCCATTCTATAATAATTAAGCATATATTGTATTGTACAGGAATCTGGTTCATAAGCTAAAGCTAGCTCTCTCTTATTCTGTGCGAATATTAATTAATTGTTCCAGATAAAGACGTAAGAATTACATTCATACAACTCTGTAGAAACATTCGTTAATTCTGTTCATACATAAAATTAATATGTTTGTGGATTCATTGAACAGGAGAAGGCCGGCGGGTCAGGGCCGGTTGGGTTTCAAACAAATTAGAATTCACTAAATAATGTTGAAAATTTCATAACATTTAGAATTTGAATGGAACAAGAGAAGAAAAGAGTTAATTTGTCATAATAAAAAATCATGCAGCAGGTATGATGGGCAGGGCAGTCCCTAATCCCTTGGCTAACTAAGTAAACAACAAATTTTCTTTTGGTTAACTGATGAATTAATCTTTATATATAGACTCTCCATGTATATTTAGTGTTCATCAAGATTTTAATCAGCGAAATGTTAAGCATCTTTGATTTATTTGTTAGTGAAAAGAAAAGCAGAGGCTAGGTGGAGACAAAAATTTAATGAATGGGAGTCAAAATTCAAAACCCACACTAACAAAAACTAAATTGACTCTACTCTAGTCTCTAGCTGAGACTGGGAGTGGGTAATCAATTCATTTCATTTTCCTGGATTTCTGAATCTGACATAAGCATAACAAATTAACAATCCCTCCCTCTACATGAAGCACAGCCTCACCCTCTACTCAATTCAGTAAAAGAGAAAAGTGGCATGGCACCATTTAATACATCACAAAGGCCGGGAATTACCATATCTAAATCATTAGGAGCTAAAAAGTTACTGTTAAAAAGAGCCCACAATGGCAATTCAGCCCAAATTTATTGAAACCCGCTAAAATTTAGGCCTCAATATCACCAGTAACACAAACGGTATTGGAATACAAGTCTTATTTATATTGGACTTTAGGCCGTTTCTTTTTCATACCAAAAAAAATAATTAAAAATACCCAGTATAGCAAGTTAATTTGAAAAATACCCAAAACGCCCCCACGTGGTGGGTGGCCTTGTGTTGAGGGCAAACCACCCTCTCTATGGAGCGGTTTACTATTAATTTTTTTTTTTTATATAAAACCGGCCTCCCCCCTCACTCTCTACCCAACCAACCCAATACTCTAACCCCCACCGTCCCCCTCTCTCTCGGCCTCCCACTCTCTCTCTCTCTCTCTCTCTCGGCCTCCCTCTCTCTACCAGAGCTCCACCCAAGTTCCACTCCCTGCCGCCCCGCCACCCCGCCATCACTCCGCTTTCGTTTTCGAGTATGAAATTATTTATTTAAATTGTTTATAAATTATTTAAAATTTTTATAAATTATTTGGAATTGTTAGAAATTGTTAGAAATTAGGTAGAAATTGTTTGATTGAAATTGTTAGAATTGTTTGATTGGAATTATTTGAAATTGTTAGAAATTGTTTGATTGGAATTGTTAGAATTGTTTGGAGTTGTTAGAAATTGTTATAAATTAGGTAGAAATTGTCTGTATGAATTGATTGGGAATTTTATTGATATGAACTAGGTTATGAATTGATTGGGAATTTTATAAATTGATTGTGAATTGATATGATTGAAATTATATTTTAAAAATTAGATGGAAATATGAGAAAATAGCGGGATTGAAATTATTTTTCTGAAGTTGTTAGAAATTGTTTGATTGGAATTGTTAGAATTCTTTGGAGTGGTTAGAAATTGTTATAAATTAGGTAGAAATTGTTTGTATGAATTGATTGGGATTTTATTGATTGGAACTAGGTTATGAATTGATTGGGAATTTTGTAGATTGATTGTGAGTTGATGTGATTGAAATTAGGTTTTAAAATTTAGATAAAAATGTGAGAAAGTAGCGGGGTTGAAATTTAATTAAGTGAAATTAGATTTTATAATTTGATTGGAATTTTTAGAAATTCGTGTGATTGAAATTAGGTTCTATAATTTGTTAGAAATTGGTGTTTGAAAGAAATTAGGTTTTATAATTTGATTGGGATTTTTAGAAATTCGTGTGATTGAAATTAGGTTTTATAAATTTTTTGGAATTGTTAGAAATTTTTAGAGTAATTGTAGAAAACATTTGTTTATTAATTTAGGTAACTTGATATTTTGAAATGCAGCATGGCTAGACCTCGACGTGGACGATCACGAGACACATCGGAACCGACGAGAGTTCCTAGGCTCACGCCGATCCCAGTCCTAGCACGTAGAGCCCCACTGTAGAGGGTTCCGATTTAGGGGCTGCCTCACCACATAAAGCAGATACGTTCAGTCCTCTCCTGTGGGTTCCTCACATGCATCACCGTGTCTCACTTGCATCGATGGAGGTACGTTGTGTTATTTGAAGGATATGTAAATATTACGTTTAAAAAACATACAAAATATTTGATTAACATGTAAATATTATGTTTAAAAAAACATATAGTTATTCAGTCATACTGATTTGAAACATTGATAAATGCAGGACGAGACCATGTTGACGGTGCGGCACTGTTCGCCGGAGGTACGGTACGTCGCAAATCCACTGATGGAGCGGTACCTCATGAACATCGGCTTGTACCAGCTAGCCACGATGAAACAACCAACGCGGATCGACTAGGTACTCATGTGCGGTATCATGAAGAGATAGCGACTGGAGACTCATTAGTTCCATCTTCCGGTGGAGGAGATGACAGTGACCCTACAGGTCTTGAGCGCCTTATGGGGTTTGCAAATCGATAGCGATCCGGTAGGGAGTGTCTTGGATCATCCTTAGCTCCAGATGTTGATCCCAGAGCTGCTGGGAGTGCATTCGGAGGCGGTGGCGAAGAAGTTGGCGAAGAAAGGTGAGAATAGAGAGGAGCGGTACTCCTAGTACTGCATCAGTTTTAAGGCTCTCCGCCGATTTGCTGCCGAGATTAGCATTACCCCAGAGATAGACGACGAGGACCATGTCAAGAGATAATTTTATAATGCATTATATTAAAATTAGTTTTGACCAAACAAAATAAACAGTTATTTACGTTGTCTCTTTAAACTGTAGGTACGTAAGAGCATTCGTGCTTGACTTATGTGGTATCATGATATTTGTGGATTTTAGTGGCGACTCGGTCCCGGTCATGTTCCTTCAGCAGCTGGAGCATCCCAATCAGCTATCGCGGTAGAACTGGGGTGGAGCCATGCTCGCCACTTTGTACAGAGTACTGTGTCACACTTGTCTGGTAAGTCTCCATCAATTAATGTACTTAAGCTTGTTTTTAATTTGATAATATTGAATACATATCTAAAATTGTAAAGAGACAACCAGCAGTTCAACGGGCCACTCTTTCTACTCTAGCAGTGGTCCTGGATGCACCTATCGGTCTATCGACCCATTATTCCGGCAAATGTGCCGTGGGATAGGAGTGACGACGAGAGATGCCCCTGTAGGGCGCAAAAAGTTCGCATGGCTAGGTTAGCTAGCGATGCGGTTTGTATTTGTGGGGGAATGCTCCCGCATGGGTTCAGTGCTCTAGTCTCTTGGGCAGACATAAGTGGGGCACCGAACTCGGGGCATTGCTGGATTTCTTTTTGCATACCTTCCGGTTCACCCTTAGCCAGACCTACGTTCATGATCAGCCGGCCAGGGTTTTATAATTTGATTGTGGAGACGTTTAACTCCCGACGGGAGCAAGCCCCCGCCGTTAATTACATCAGAAAGACTTGTCAGGTCTAACTGAACACCTCGTTCATTCCAGGATTTGTGCCTATTTGTTGTGAACTGAGTAATGGGGCTAAAAGGGGCTCATGTATTGTCATATATATTCATATGGTTGGTTCTCGGCTGCTTTAGACACGCATTTTATCATATGTATGCATATATGTGTGTATGGTCATGCATATATGTTTATCATTATTTGAGAAATTATGACTATCTATGTGGAAAGGGATATTTTAATCGTCTTATAATATCATTAAAAATCTATATGCATGTTTGGCATTTTGGTTATAACATGAGATGCATAATATATCTTTGAAAATATGAAATTATGACATTTTTATTCATGAAAAGGGTATTTTGGTCATTTCAAGTTATGGATGAAACTTGGACATGTTTGGATTTGGTTTAGAGACATGAGGAATTTGATTTGGGTTCATTTGGAACTGATTTGACTTGATTTGGATTTGATATGAGAAAGTTATAGTCAAAAAGGACTTATTTGTGAAAACTTTATGTGCTCTGGGACCTGTTTGTAAATATTTAGAGACTGCGCTAGAGATTCATGAAATCAGAGGGGTTCATTTGCAAACTGGTTTTATTTGTTTATTATCAAAGATTTATAGGCCACTGGATTGATGTTTGGGCTTTTGAGATTTGAACTGGATGTGCTGAGATGTGTGCAAAAGCAGACTTAGGACTTATGGGCCTTTGATATTATAATTAGACTTTGAGATTCGGTTCAACAGGATTTATATTAGATTCGACACTTGGGGCCCACGCGTCAGTGGACTATTGACTCATTAGAGGGGAAATGTCAGGGCCGTCTGGTATTATATATGCTTTAGGATCCGTGAGGATTTGAATTCCTATTTCGGCGCCATCATCTCAACGCTTCACATTGCATCAATGTTCGTGTGAGCTTGATTAGCTTTGTTCTCTACTGGTCACCTCCAGTTCCGATTAGGACGCCTTATTCCGGTGTACTTCCGGTCATCTCAAACCCCGGGTCGCTGCAGTTGAGATCGTACCACCACTGAGAGTCGGTGGTGTCACCGTCGTGTGTCGGCAACCGTCGGAGCGACGTCACACGGCTGAGCTTCACCATGTCGGTGCCGACTTGATTGTTCTTCAATTTCTTAGCATTTTATAATGATTTTACACAATTGGTTGGACATATAACGTCGTTTGGGCATATTAAAGCGCATAAGGACATCAATTTTGAGGTTCAGTTGTATATAGAACATGATTGGATTTTAGCAGCTTCAGTTTGGTACTGACTTGGTACCAATCACTGGTACAAAGGTCAAGGAGTGTAATTGACCTTTCATATTGCTATTTTACAACATCCTGAGGTGTGTTATGTATTCAATTTGGTTTTGTGAGCATAATTATGCATGACTATGGGCTATGCATGACATGAGAGTCAATATTTCTGAATTACAAGATTCATATTCTAAGTTCAGACTTTCATAAAGGGTCACATGAAGTAAGTTCAAAGGCATAGAATATGAACAATTTCATCATCTCTTTAAGGTTTTATCTATATCTTTAGAGGATTTGTAAAGGTGCCAGGGGCAAATATGTCCATCTGTTGACAGAATTTTCCATTTAATTGATGATTTTATTTAGGGCAATATGTAACCTGTAATTGAACAAACTTGGAGTCTATGATTATTGGCAGAGAGTCTAGTTTCCAAATATATTTTTATTTTTTATTTTCAAGGTCATTTGATGCCTGAACAAAGCCAATCAGTGAGCAGAGGTCATTTACCAGTAAACTGGGCATATGCAGTTTTTATTTTCAGAGGAGTATGGACTTTGAAAAATCATAAAAGGCAGAAGAAAAATCCTATGAATGAGAAATTTGTGTTAAAATTGTACGTCTTGAAGTCCCTTATTTGACCATATTTTTAGACTTTTCATTTATCTTTTGCATTGCTTGATATTGATGGATTTATACAGAGAGGTCATACTGTCAGATTTTATATACATGTTTAAACTTTGAAAATTCCTAATTCATGCTATACATGTCCAAATGATGCAAACTTATAGCCTATCTTATGTGTTTTTAGGTGATCTACATGAATATGATCTTATCCACATTAGCTGTTTGGCAGAATTTAAAGAAAAATTGACAAAACAGTACTGATGGACTATATGCTATGCAACAGTGCAGAAAATAAAATCCAAAAGGCTGAACTTCAAAAATTCATAGAAAATTAAAGAAAAATCAGAAAAATAGAAAATTTGGGTCTAGAGTGGTTGTTTTGGAACCCTCTAGCTAACTGTGTTTTTACATTTTCATTTTGATCCCTGTACTATCTGGTATTTGCTGATTTGTACACAGAGGTCATTTTACTGTTTTTCAAGGCATATCACACAACCATTTGCTATGCAAGCAACACATGTGCTGAGTTTGGGTTTATGAGCATACCATACACTGGTACAGGTATATCATGGGGCTGGTTTAGGTTCAATCATACTCAGAGTGGCATTATGGCCACTACTTCAATGATAGCAATGGGGTGCCATTGATCAAAAGAGCTCAAACAAGTTCATTAACTTAGGTCATCAATTTGACATGTGTATATGGACTGACAAGGGGTATATTTTCATAACAGCCCCTGTAAATCTGAAAAATCACATTTTATGTGTTCTTTTCACTTATCATTGGACATGATCATCAAGATGTCATAATGCAAAGAATATGGAGGGCTTTGACACAGTGTACACTGCTGCCTCTCCACATCTGAACATTCCTTCTCTCACTACATGCACATGAATATCTTTATTTCCTTTTGCTTTATGCATTTGAGTGCACATTGGCTTGTCCTTTAGCCTTGCATTGGGGTTCAAGTATATTGGCATGCATGTAGGTCCATTTAATTTGAAGGGATAACAAGGAAATCAGCTGACTTGACCTTGCTACCCTTATATATTTTTTTTATTTTCACATTTGATTATTGAATCCTTGATTTCTTATGTTAAATAACTTCCATA
The DNA here is from genome assembly GCA_964058825.1 of Carex arenaria. Lineage (NCBI taxonomy): Eukaryota > Viridiplantae > Streptophyta > Magnoliopsida > Poales > Cyperaceae > Carex > Carex arenaria. Next base: position 89,071 of record CAXKVW010000860.1, read on the forward strand.
GCTTGGATATTAGGAGAAATCAGCTGACTTGACCCCTTATATCCTTGTAATGTCCATTATTCATTTAGAAACCAAAGAATTGGTTTTAAGAAAAAGAAGACAGAAAAGAAGAGAAGAAGAAAGAAAGAAAAAAAGAAAAAGAAAAAGAAAAAGAAAGAAAGGCTTGTTCATCAAGCTCTGTGCAAATGCACAGAGCTCTCCTTTATGTGCTTCAAAACAGCAATATATAAGATCAAAACCGAAAAAAAGCAAAAGTTCTAAGAAAGATGCACTCAAAACAGTAACTAATCAAGCAAAGTATGGGACTTTCGAAGGAAATTTCATTCACCACTGAAGATTATTACATGCTATGGCTCTAACAAGCTTTGCTATGCTATATTATACCTATTAATTTTGCTGAGAGAGCTTAAAGCTTGGACTTGCTGTCTATTTTTTTTGTAGAAAGAGAGACAGATTTTGCTATCCTATATGTTTCTTGTGTTGTGGCTGGAAAAAGAAGATGAAGAAGCTCAATGTGTGTGTGTGTCTCTGTAGGTGTGTAATTGTTGTTAGGTTTCTTGCTGTGTGTATGTCTCCCTCCTTTCTTCATCTTGAGGCATATATATAGCCAAGGGCATGAGGTTTTAGGGTTTAAACATGGGGTAAGGTGGCAGCATCATCACCACACATCTCCCTCTTCATTTCTTCAAGGTTTGAGATAAATTTCAGTGCATTGGGATTGTATTTGGCAGCAGCTATGGCCAATTGGAGCTTGACATGTTGGCAATCCGAATTTGATTGAATTCCAACCCTCTGATTTTCCTTGTTCAATGGTTTGGATTGATTCCCTTTGAGTCATGCCTCTCCTCATGCATGGGAGGAGAAGGTTCTCTCTTGGCATCTAATGCTGTCCCAGAGACAGCTGTGCATATGTTAAAATTGCGCAGGGGGACTGTACCAGCCAGCAGTATGTTGCTCTTGAGGTGTACCCTTCCACTCATGGGTTTTAGGCTGTTGTGGTGTGTTTCACCAATGGAAAATCGGCACAGAGCAGGTATAGTGTAAGCATTAACATACTCCAAGTGATACAATACCCTTCTTTCTGTTAGTTTCATTTTTGGTGTGCTGTGCCCCCTCCTTTCCGAGTTTGTTGGTGCATCAGTGGCCGACTCGGGTAATCCTTCATCAATGCACATTAATAAACTTAGTACAAGGCCTCATGAGATCCCTGCAGTCTGTTAAACACGCAAAAGAGCACCCCTTCTTCATCGTGAGACCCTATTGCTTTGGCTGTCAGTTAAACGGGTTATCGGGTCCGCTCCGGGTTTTTGCCGTTTTCGCAAATTGACGCATCAGTAGGCATCGTAGAGAGGTGAGGAGTGATTATATATTATCAATTTTGAGTTTGGCCAGGTATTTCACCAAGTTCCACCTCTCCTTCTTCTTTTCTTCTTCTTTCGGATTCTGCTACAGTGTCACAGGAGACTCGAATTAATGGGTTTAGGGAAGTCGCCTAGTAACGATTGCTTGAGGTTTGTGAGGAATTGAATGAATTCTGCCTCTTCTTCCTCAATTTCCATTTTCTCCATTGTTTGGTTGGTTATCGGGTAGTTTCAGAGAAGAAGAAGAATCGGATAGCACAGGGGGCTTCCTTGATTTTTTTTTAATATGTTTTTTTCCGTGGCTACACTTGTTTCACCATGGACCGTGTATTAGACTGCATTGGTTCACGGTGAACCAAGTGCATGCACAGGGAAGGGGCCATTTTAGAGATGGGGCGCCGGTTTTATTTGAATTGGGTCTGAATTTTGGGTGAACCCAGTTCACATGCACCACTTTCTTTGTATTTGGTCCACATGATACATTCGCATAGACTGGGTTTAGCTATCCAATGCAAATTGTATGTTAGATTGACCTATGGGTCCCATCTGTAAAGTTTAATTGAGTATTCATGAAATTTATTTAGATTTCATAATTTTCTAAATTATTTCATGCCATGACATATCGGGTTTATGAAAACTTGCAATTTTATATATGACCTTTAATTATGAATTTTATTCATAATTTTGCATTTTTATTTCATTGCCGGGTGCCAGATTAAAATATGTCTAGCAGTTTATTTAGGGTACAACAGCCCCGCATATGGTGCCATATGGTGTAACCACAGCTTCTACGAGAATACACCGAGGGGAGACGGCGGGTATCTCCTATGTCTGACGTTAGCTCCAGATGTTGCACTAGGCGAATGTCGACTGGTTCTCGTATTAGGCGTGGTACCGGGCCCAGTCGACAATAGACCAGAGGGATCTCAGTTTGTATCAGGGTCCAGTCGTTTGTTACTGGATAGTTGAGTTTCACTATTATGATCGGGCGCCTCATCAGTTCGGCTTTGATGCCTT